>MU183727.1:26964-56680 GCA_016904865.1 Pissodes strobi
ATTTATTCCCACCTGGGTTATGGATTTTCACTTTTCACAGTTTCCACATGCACTACCCAAAATGTACAGCATAGAGCTCAAAGGTTTTATTTTGCCTTAGGACTACTTAAAGTATATTATTTCTAGGTGTATCATATCACCTCAAATTTTTTCAGTCGCTTTTAATGACCATGATATAATTTTGTGCACTTTTCCTTCTATTTTGGGCAGTTTAAAAAGCCCCCATAAAACAGAAATTCTAAGTTTTCTGAAACCCTTTACTTTCGAGATTAAACTATGTGAGAAACGTGACTTGAGCAACGTATTGCGGCCGAGTTTTACTGTTTATCGCCAGTAATTTATAGATTATACACATGACATGGATTATAGAAGTTCGTGGTAAACCTTCAACAAATTTAACAGTTAAAGAGATTCCCGGTATTTCATTAACTTATTGAATAGTTTCAATTTAATTCTAGAGGCAGGCGGGAAATTAACAACTTTACTTCTGTAATAAATCTACAGGGATTCAAAACAACAAATTGAAATGAAGTAAGTTATAGAATAGATCATGATCAGCAAAGCAATTTACAGGGTGATCTCTTATATTTTGACCCCATATCTTTACTTCTATTATAACAGGTACAACAACACTTTAAATGTGTAAGTTTTAGAACTTCGCCTAAACCGTCAGAATATTCTATCGGACAAAAAAAATGAAGCATCGAAAAGCGCAGAAACATTCACAACTTTGCTTTTTTAAAATTGAACCACCTATTTTTTTATTCCAAATTTCGATAGAGAATATTTTTCTGCATCCAAAAATATATAATTTGTTTCTAATTTTTCTTAGCAATTAGGTTCCAATTTAAATTCAAAATATTTTGTTACAGTTATTGCCTACTACAGGTATTTCTAAAGGCTGAGACTGGTACCACGGCACAGTTGTTATATGTGCCGTGCTGGTACTGCCTAGAAAGGTTATAAGATGTCAAGCTGCTGCTAGATTGTCTTGGATTGATCAGGCAGTATTAATTATAATTAAAAATGGGATATCCTGCTGAAGAAAAAGCTTCCATCATTCGACTTTATTATGCTAATAATTCTAACGCTAATCAAGTGATATTGCAATACCGAAGACTTTACTCCAATCGGACTACCCCTTGTAAGAATTCAATCAAAAATATTGTAAAAGCGTTCAAGCCCCGGAAGGAAATACAACGAAAAAGAAGAATGGTGGTTAGTAACGATGAAGAGGAACTCGGCGTCTTATTGTTATTTACAGGTAAATATTTTTAAAATTGTTGGAAATGTAGATATAATAACTATGTATAATATATGTACCAAAAATCTAGATAATTGTGAATCAAGCACAAGAAGCATTGCAAGCCAAGCCATGACATCACAGAACAGAATTTGGCGAATTTTACACAAACACAAATACCACCCCTATAGATTTATACCAGTACAGGGTTTAACGAAAGATCACAAAAATCAAAAGCTTCAATTTTGCAGAGAAATGTAAAGGCGAATCCAAGACCCTAATTTATTAAATAGAATTGTGTTCTCTGATAAAGCCACGTTTGCAACTTCTGGGATGTATAATAGGTGAAACAAAGGGTTTTGGTCTACTGAAAACCCATATAAAATCCAAGCGTTAAAATACAGGGGAGACGTTCAATTCATGTTTGATGAGGTATGTTGGGCAATCGTGTATTAGGATCAATCATTTATTACGAAATTTAAATGGTACAAGATTCTTTCATTTCCTTGAAAACCATATCGAAAATATATTAGAACAGCTTCCACTTGCAGAGTATAATTCTTTGATCTGACAGCAGGATGGAGCTTCTCCCACTGATCTTATAGATCAGTGGCTTCTCCTCACAATGTTCAACCCGTCACTGACTTTTTAAATAATAAATATGCGCTGTGGATTGGTCGAAGAGGACCTATCAGATGGCCAGCTAACAGTCCCGAGTTCAACCCGAATGACATGTTTCTATGGGGAAATTTGAAGGATAAGGATGAGAAAACTGAGAACATTGCCGTTTTAGAAGAAAGGATTCATGCCCAAATTGAAAATTTAAACAATAACCAGCCAGAATTTATTTATAATACAATTCACCGCAAATTTTTAAGTAATATACAAAGATGCATTAAAAATAATGGTGGATATGTAGAAAATGTTTAATTGTATGTTTAGATCTTGCTGAGTTCTTCTTCATCGTTACCATTCTTCTTTTTCGTTGTATTTCCTTATTATTTATTATTAGCATAAAAAAAATTAATTTTGTTATAGAAATTGGAAGGATTTTCTTCACCAGGATATCCTTTAATTATTATAATTAATAATGCCTGACAATCTGGCAGCAGCTTGACATCTTATAACCTTTCTAGGCATTACCAGTCTCTACCTGGCCTTTAGAAATACCTGTAATAGGTAATAACTTTTACAAAATATTTTGAATTAAAATTTGAACCTATAATTGCTAAGAAAAAAAAACATAAACAAATTATATATTTTTGCTTGTAGAAAAATATTCTCTATCGAAATTTGGAATAAAAAATAGGTGGTTCAATTTAAAAAAAGCAATCTTGTGAATGGTTCTGCGCTTTTCGATGCTCAATTTCTTTGTCTGATAGAATATTCTGACGGTTTAGGCAAAGTTCTAAAACTTCTAAGTTTTGTCGTACCTGTTATAATAAAGGCAAAAGTAGGGGGTCAACTCAAAATACAATAGATCGCCCTTGCAGGAGACTCCGATTAAAAGTTTATTGACGATTTACTATTTAGATAAACTTATTCAGAACGATGCCCAAAATTATTTATCGTGTCTAGGTTACTACTGTGTATGATGTATTAAAATCGTGATTTTTTAAAGATTCATTATTTCGACAATGCTGCCAGTGTCGCACTAGCACACTGCGTCCACCGGTTCTACAAGGCCGGCCCTGAAGAGTGAATTTATAAATCTGATCGGAGAGTGACGCGGGGCATTCGCCATTTTATAAAAATTATACATATTTAAACGGTCAATACCGAAGAATTTGTAAGAAAATATATTTTCCTATGCTTAATTTTAGTGAGCTAATTAGAAAAGTCGAATGAAGGTTTAATCAAAACACGAAACATACCAAATTGGGATCAAATTGAAAAGCATAAAAAAATATGAAAAAGAAACACTCACTTTTAGGTTGTGCATTTATTTAGAAGCATTTTATTTGTTTAAATGTTCGTAGATTAGTGTGCCAATTAATATTGTATCTATATAGTTGTCGAAATGAGAGTCCTTTAGATATTAATCAGTTTCAAAATAAGGTTTACACAGGAATAATATCATTACATTTGTCATAGTAATATTATAGTAATAGTTCTCCAATTAATTTCGAGTAAAATCCAGCAATTTGTATCCATGTCTCATTGTAAGAGTTTTGACCATTTTTATTTTGTTATCCTTTGGAAATGAAGAATTGGTTACCATGGCAACCGATTAATAACATAGCGTAGATTTTTTAAGGATTAATGTCGTAAAATGTCATGTTGTATCTATAAACAACGACCATGTGGTCGCCTTATTGATTGAATATGACGTTAAAATTTTGGTTGCCGTGGTAACAAAAAAAAACATCCTAATAAATCGATAATCTTACGTCTAAGGTACTTGATATTTGGTATGTGAGGAAAAGAGAAATAATGTTAATAAGTCAGGGCAATATTTGGTTGGAATATAGTGTAGATTTCATAAGGACTAGGTAATATCGGAAAATGTCATGTTGTATAAAGGGTAGTTTTAATGATAGAATTAGATGTTGGTACTTAGAATTGTTTATGAAGCCTAATTTAAATATAAAAAATTGATCACTATGATAACCAAAAAAAGTCAAAATCGTCATAATTCGATAATTTAATATTTGGAATGTGAGTAAAGGAGAAAAATGTTAAAAATGTATGATAAGAAGATTTGGTTACCATGGCAACTGATTAATAATATAGTGTAGATTTCTGAAGGATCAATATCGGAAAATATAGTGTTTTATAAAGGGTTGTCTTACTGATCGAATTTGATGTTAAAAGTTGGTTGCTATGGTAACCAAAAAAGAGGAAAAATCGTCAAAATTTAGTAAGCGTACGACTTAGAGATATGATATTTGGTATAGTATAGTAAAGGTGATGAAATGTTAACGATTTATGATGACAAGAATTGGTTTTATTAATTTATAAGTAGAGGTGAAAGTATATTAGCATTTTTTGTTCACAACATAGCAACCAATTAATAATACGTATATCACTAATAAAAGATATATTATGGTACTTAGGATTGTTTATGAAGCCTAATTTGATACTAAAAAATTGGTTGCTATGGTAACCAAAAAAAAAGTAAAAATCGTCATAATTCGTCAATCGTACGAGTTAGAGATTTGATATTTGGTATTTAGGTAAAGATTAAAAAAAAATAACGATTGACGTTGACAAGTCGGATACCATGGCAACCAATTAGAAAATTATCACGGTAAAATTAGACTAGCGAATGGCAACTCTAATTATAAGGGCTTTCTAATTATAGGACACGGTACGGATACGAGCGTGGCAATAAATATGGCTGGGCAAACTACAAACGTGAAGTCTCGAAACAAAATCCAGGGAGAAAAAGTTCAAATAAACTAATAAGTTTATTTGAAATATTGAAATAACAGAAATTATAAACAAATTAAAGTTTAACTTTCACGAAGTAAGGCCGAAAAGAAAAAGAAAATAAAAAGGGTAGTTATTTTAACTAAGGGAAGCGTAAGCCAAAATCACTTAAACTCTTTCAATACAAAATAAAAATTAAGTATTAATAAAGCCACTTACCATTGGAGTATATTTCAATAAGCGGCATGGTGAATAACTGCACAAGATTCGGGGTCCGAATTGAAAACGCGGCGACGTATACTTTTGTATTCGACTACAGGAGAACGCGGCACAAAAGTAACCAAAAAAAAAAATCAACTGGAGTCAAACAAATTCTCACACAGGTTCCCCAAACCTTGCTCTAAAAAGAACCTCATTGGTCAGGGCGGTTCTAATTTTCAGTCCAGCGAATTAAAATAAAAGGAAAACGATATTACCTTATAAGAATCGAACATCGATTGAACTTTGGAACACATGTGTGATCTAAAAATCCAAGCTCGGTATGGATAAATACCGAATTCTTGGGGAGATGGAAAATAAAACCAATTAGAACTTCAACCGTGTTTTCGTCGAAATTTTTCTTAATGCAGGTGGGCAGAGATTCTGGATTTTCAAAATCCTGCTATAAAAACGTGACCTTATCGAAGAAAAATCAGTTTTATTCTCAAAACCAGTTGCAGTAGGTCGTAATGGGCTAATCCAAAATTTTCTAAGAAATATCAGTTGTAGCGGGTCGCGATGCCGAAAATTAGTTAAAAAGTTTAAAAATTTAAAATCTGATTTTTCTAGTCGGTAATATGGTCTTAGCTGTGACCAAACCGAAATTACTGCCTTTCAGTTTCAATGCTCGTGGAAACAACTAAGTAAATAAGTAAATTCATGTCGTCGGTTCGAAAAGTAAAGTAAAGTAACGTGGTGGATCTTCGTCATTCGTTTAGGGATAAGATGGTCACGAGCAAGGGCAGCTACGACGGCAGGTTCCGGTTTAACATTAAGCGATAGACAGTAAGTTTAGTTTTAAGTCATAATGTGTAAAGTGCTGATGGATTTGAAAACATTTATCTTTGTCTGTCTGCGAGAATTTCATAAGTATTTCGGTAAATCATTTCAGGGCTCAAGTTAGACAGAAAGTTTAGTCCCAGAGGTTAATCTAGGGTTTAGTTTTAAATCATAATATGTAGATTACTTGTATATTTGGAAACATTTATCGTTGTCTGTCTGCAAGAAATTCATGAGTATTTTAGTATAACAATTCAGTGCTCAAGTTAGATAGTAAGTTTAATTTAAACTTAACTTACTTTAATAACGTGGCGTAGAGTGCCTGTATATTGGGAAACATTTATTGATGTAGTATTCGATAATTAAAAGAGTATCCCATTAAATAATTAGTGCTATCATACTTCGTATTTTATTTAGTTAATTCACTGCGGAAAAGATCATTTTTAATTCCATAAATGTTTGACTGGCTAGTAACATATAATATTTTAGGAAAGTTGATACACTGAAAAAATGAACAGTGTCTAATTAATAATTCCAGTGTATCATTCTTTTTTAATGTACAAGGACTGATTATCTGGCGCTGTAGATACGAGATCATATTAAAAAATAAGCAAATAAATTTAGCCACTATTAAAATGCCATCTTTCAATTGTTTTATTAATATCTAAACGAGACTGATGTGGCTTACATTCATGTAATTATTATATTTAAAATACTTGAGAATAGAATTAAGTACTGGTAGAAGACATAAAGTGGTTTTCAACTAGGTTGCGAAATATGGGTGGTTGCCCAAGTATATAGGTGAATTATTTTACAACGAAATAGGGTGTCAACACACTGGTACTGCAAACCCGGTTATAGATAATGAACAGGAGGTGAAAAAAAGGCCGAATTCACAGGAATAGGGTAAATCGGCGTCCATTACAATACTATATTTATTATGTAACATTTCAAGTAAAAAACTATTTTTTCGTGGTAACTTTTATTAAATAAATATCATAACAAAAAAGCACCTAAATAAACTTTTTTAATTAATGCTTTAGTTTATCTAAGATCCTAAAAGTATTCAAAAACAACGTTATCATTTAAACTTGGGTAAAGTTTTTGAACAAAAAAAACAGGAAGTAAAAAAAACTTAAAACCTTAAAAACATAATATTTAAAATGGAGAAAGTTCATATATTTAAGCATCTCAGGCACAACAAAAATAGCCCTTGACGCATTGGTCGCTGGTGTCTGAATCTTTTCCATGATCTCAACATTTTTGTACTATAAAATATCTGGTCGTTGCGGCCATTTCCATGCCTTTGGCCCAGACTGAGATATGGTAGAAATTTGATTTTCATTTTTTTTTACTCAAATTACTGCCAGGATAATATTTCTATTCGTATTGAACAATGACAAAATATCCAGGCTTAAATATACTTATAAAAAATTGTTATCCTGCTTTGGTAAATTTTCCACCTCATCACCCCTGCTCTGGCGTCTCCAGTCATCCCCTTCACTTCAGATAATGAAGTGTAACCTGTATAAAAGACATCACTTTCTTCTAAGTCAGCCCTGATTGTCTCGATCTAGCCTTGGATCGAGCATTAATTGACATTTTTTTTGGCCGCTTGTAGGCTGTTAGACCTCTTGATTTTGTTGGTATTTCTTCGGAGCTAACGCACTCTACGCCTCTACTGATCCCTGGCACATTGTCGGCCATCTCCTCAGATGATTCAGGTCAATTTTGAAGGCTCTTTCCAGGAGCTACTTTTACCTTCGTTTTCTTTGACTTTGATTCAAGAGATCCTTCACCAAATCTTTTTTTCTCCAATATATCTATGACAGCGGCGCTTACCAAATAATGGTTCTGAAGTTGAGCTATATCACTCTTAGGAATCCTAGCTACAACTTGCTTTCTATTACATGGATATATTTCGCATTTTCGATACCAAGATATCAAAGAGCTTTTGCCACTTTCAATAAGGTCGTTCATTAACTGTGCTAAAAGACTGGGGAAATGGCATTTATTGATAACACATCCGTATTTGTATGTATTGTTCCAAAATTTTCCACCAAGCCATTTTCATGGGTCTGAAGTATGCCACGTCTAATGGTTGGGTTAAGTGCGTTGTATTTGCGGGAAGGCATACAAACCTGACCATATATAGTAGCTTTATGACCGTCTTGTTTTTTTAAAGACACAATGCAAAAGGGTTTCAAACCAATCAATAAACCTCTATAAATCAAACCAGCCAGGATTTGTACGATTGAATTTCTTATTTGGTGGCTGATATAAGTTTTTTACTCGATATAACAAAGGAAAAACGAACATTCTTCTCGAAATGTTTGTATCAAATTCTATCTTAGATCTTCAAGGAAAGACTTCCCCAACTATCCCGAGAGTGAATTCTTCAATGCCAGGTCTGGTATTTTGCCAACGCGAAGTGAAACGAATACTCAAAGACCAAGACACTAAAAAGGTCACAGGACCGGATGGCGTTCCCGAAATAGCTTAAGAAATATGCTGCTGAACTAACAGCACCACTATGCAGGCTTATCTACTTATTATTTATTTATTTATTCTTCAACGAACAACTCTTAAAATATCTCCAATCGGCGGGCATCATAAGCGATCGCCAATATGAATTCCACACACACAGATCAACGGGAGATCTCCTGACTTACGTGACTTACCTGTGGACCAAAGCCATCGAGAGTTTCAGAAATCTCGTGCAGTGGCTCTCGACATATCCAAAGCACGGTACATAATTGTTATATGTGCCGTGTCCAAAGCATTCGATAAGGTGTGGCATGACGGATTGTTACGCAAATTGACAGCATACGGACTACCACCAGCACTGCTTCTATGGGTTTCCAATTTTTTAAGGGATCGAAGCATCTGAGTTGGTATTGATGGACATCTCTCGGATGAATTTAAAGTCAATGCCAGGGTTTCTCAAGGGTGTACATTATCTTCCACACTGTTCCTGTTCTATATCAACGATCTCTTAGACAGGACAAACAATTACATTTGCAGCTCTGCAAAGGACAACACTCTTATATCCTCATTCATGTCGCAGACTCCAATAATCGTTGGTCGTTCCCAAAGCGAACAAGAAAAGCAGATTGCTGCTTTCAATGGGGATATTAACGCCATCGTGGAATGGAGTGAGGAAACAATATCCAGTTGAAACAGCAAAGAGTCAAGTACCCGCTTCTCAAATAAATGCAAGCACCGCATGACCTGAGAAACACTGACTCTGGCCTCATCCATAAGCTTGCTGGACGTCAACGTAGGAAACAACATGTCTTGGCGTAATCACGTTACCAAAATCGCCAAGGCAGTAGCACAAAAGCTAGAAGCACTCTGTAGAGCGAAAAAGTCATATACACTGCATCAGCTCTGACTGCTCTATAAGGCCCAGATAAGACCACCCCTGGAGGGCCAATTCTTGAAGTTGTGTGAAAGTTTTCCCATGTGTGAAGCGCTGCATACAAACCCTTGCTCAAAACATTGGACTCCATGCAGAGGAGAGCAGTGTTTGTGCCAAACAGAAACCCCCGTCAGGCACAAGCTGCTTATCATACGAGTTATTTGCGAACACCTACGAGCTACGGGACTTTTTTTTCTGGAGGACTGCCTCGTTCTGGAATGAACTTCCGAGTAACATCCTTCCCGAAAACTACAACCTACCCTACGGTCTTCAAGCCCAACGTCCACCGTCATTACCGCACACAAGCCGCTCGTTGAGTGGTATAGGATATTCCTTTTGTCTGTGCCGGACATAGAACCACAGTTTAAGACATATAGACTCTGATAGAACAAAACAAACGGTACCGTAGAACCAGAGTCTATATAACTATATTCTAAACTGTGATAAAACCCCCTAATTTCGGACTGTTCTCAAAATTCGGACAAATATTTCTAAAATATTTGCCTTCTGGCCTGGCGCCATCTTAACCTTACACATGCAATATATAAATGAAAAAGAAACCTGTAATGCAGTCAATGTCATTAATCTTTCGATAGTTTACCGCAAAATCTACGCTGAAATTTAATGATTCTGTTTATTGAATTTTTGTGTGGCGCAAACTAGTAAGTAGCAGGAAAATTACTATTTTTTTTATCTTAAGGTGTTTATTAGTTAGAGCATTGCATTGTCTTTATAAGAAAAAAAACAATGGTTAGAGTTAACACTTGGTAACATTGCAGTGATACATATTTAAATAAAATATGGTTTGGTTTTTTTATTTAGAATTTTTAAACAAAAATGTTGCATTTGTACCAAACTTCGGACGACTGTCTGAAGTTAGGGAACCTATTTTCTACAAGTATTTTTACTGGTGTGAAAGCATAATTTTGTTCTAGGAATTGTTATGGCTCCGAAAGAAAACACAAAAAAGGAGAAAGTATACAAATTACGACGAGGAATCCGTAGAAAAGGCATTAGAGGCAGTTGCTAATGGCAGATTAGGCATCAGAACTGCAGCAGAGGCATATAATGTTCCATAATCAACGCTGTCTGATAAGTATCGTGGCAAGCATATTTCAAAAAATTGTAGACCAAACGCCCTATCTTCCGTTGATGAAATTCACTTACTACATGGTATTTTAACTGCTGCTAACTGGGGCTATCCCTTTACTTCGAAAGTGGATTAAGGCATATGTTATCTGCTCGTCTCAGTGAAAATATTATTCGTGCTTGCCGAATATTTGCAATTAATGTTACCGAGGTTCTTAAACGACTCTGCTGCTGAACATAAAACTGCAGAAAATGGCTCTGAGTGGTGTGAAGCATTTAGTGCACACCTCGAAAATACCAGAATGGCTGATACGCTCCCTACACGACAAAAACTAAACGTTCCCCCTGGTAAAGCAGTTACAGCAGTAGATGTCTCTGATCAACCTACCGGTAGTTGCGATAATGCTATGGAAACTGACGACCCTTGAGAAAATGACCCCACTAATGTTAGAAAGGACGAGCTGATTTCGTTTAAAGATAATACTGACACGCAGTCTGAAAATGAAGTGGATGCCAAAAGCCCAGAGCTTCAACAAAAGAAAAGTGTTTAATTGACCACGCAGCGCTTAAGCCGGGTAACTTTTAAATTTTCAAGGTTTTATAGAACGAAAACACTAAACGTGAGGTAGAAAAATGTTTGTTGCCAAAATATTAATCGTTAATAGGATTCACATCAGTTACCTAAGAAGGGATTCCGAATCATTCGTTTTTCCAAATGTTGAAGATGTTGCAGAGGTCGTCCTAACGGATATATGCACTTTACTTCAAAAGCCGGAGGAAAAGCGAGGGAAGTTCAGATTTTACGAAGATTTACCCGAAATTATATATATTATATATATTTTTTAAATGCCCACTCTAAGGATAAACCACTATGTTAGACTCGAATAAAAAGTGTTTTGTATTTTTTGTTTTTTTCCTAACTGTCCGAAATGTGATAAAATAAAAAATATATTACGGAAAACACATTAAAATTCCTATTTCCTAATTTCGGACACATAGGAAATTATGACCGAAGTTAAGAATATGCATCCTTATGTGTCCAAAATTAATAAATCCCTCTAATTCGCACTGAAAAAATACTGTCCGAAGTTGGGAAAATTTTACCCTAACTTTTTACAACGGTTTTTTTTAAATTCTCTGTTGCCAAAATGGGTCGCACATTCAGCTTATGGTAGATTCAATTGCCCTAACACCGATAACCAATATAAAATGTGTTTATCTTTTATTCCTAATTCAGTGCTCCCCAATTTATATTAATTTTGTCCGAAGTTAGGAGGTTTTACGGTAGTAAAATACTACCAGCCGCATTTCCACAAAACATTATGGATGTCGATGTTTTAAAAGAATGAATTATTATCTCGGGGTACGTTCTGCCCTTTTTTTAATGATATTTTTCCTCCCCGGGTTGTCCGTGTTACTCTCGTCAAGGTTAAATAGTATATTAGGAAAAGTAACTTTTCCTCCACATAAAATATGCTGTTTTTTCTTCAAATGTCGACAAATTAATGCAAAAACATCTCTTTTTAATAGTAATAATAATAATTATTAAAGATAAGTGGGTTCGCAAGGCGGCTTCGACCGGCGCGGTGTCGGTACATAGGCACAGGTTGTTGCTATAGTAATGTAACATAAAGCTGTCAGTGGACACTGTCAACAATAATTATTTTTTTTTTTAAATTGCGTCAACGATTGCGTTTTAATTCCGCATTGATAAGCAGTTATTGAGTAAGTTCAATTAAATAATAACCAATTTGTTCCTAAATTAGTGATTTTTATAAATACAGTCACAAATTGAATGATAAATACCAATTAGAGTTTAATAAATCTTGAGTTGTTGACGCTTATTTTGTTGTCTGTTTGTATTGCATCTATGTTGCTATGACAACACTTTTACCTCCGCCGGCGGAAAAGTGAAAAGTAAAGCCACC
The DNA here is from genome assembly GCA_016904865.1 of Pissodes strobi. NCBI lineage: Eukaryota > Metazoa > Arthropoda > Insecta > Coleoptera > Curculionidae > Pissodes > Pissodes strobi. Next base: position 39,056 of record MU183727.1, read on the forward strand.
GTCTAATAGACGGTGGTAAAGCTCCGGCGGAGGAAAACCGAAACTTCACGGCCGCCTACACAGTCGAGTAATGACGGATTTACTGACGTTTGAAGAAAATAATTATTTTTTTAAAATTGCGTCTCCGATTGCGTTTTAATTCCGTATTGATAAGCAGTTATTGAGTAAGTTCGATTAAATAATAACCAATTTGTTCATAAATTATAGTGATTTTTAGAGATGCAGTGCACAAATTGAGTGAAAAATGCAAATTTTAGTTTAATAAATCTTGAGTTGTTGACATTTGTTTTGCTGTTTTTTTGTATCTATGTTGCTATGACAACACTTTTACCTCCGCCGGCGGAAAAGTGAAAAGTAAAGCTCCGGCGGAGGAAAAACGAAACTTCACGGCCGCCTACACAGTGGAGTAATGACGAATTTACTGACGTTTGAAGAAGATAGTATATTATTTTATATGGAGGAAAAGTGATACTTTTCATGGCGCGCTCGTGTTTAACAGCCGAACGGAGTGAGGCTGGTAATAGAGAGCCAGCCATGAAAAGTAACTTTTCCTCCAAATAAAATATGCTGTTTTTTCTTCAAATGTCGACAAATTAATGCAAAAACATATCTTTTTAATAGTAATAATATCTAATTATTATTAAAGATAAGTGGGTTCGCAAGGCGGCTTAGACCGGTGTCGGTGAATAGGCACAGGTTGTTGCTATGGCCCAGATAAACCCACACCAGATGCAAAAGATCGGCAAATTCCGCGCCAGCCAACTTTAACCTTGACGTGGCGGTTATACGCGGCCTGCACCAAATAATCTGGGTATGATTATAGAATTGTTCTTCAAAATTAAAATAGTTGGTCCGCACCAATTAAATGATAACTTGTTTTGTTGGTGGACTGGTTCAGGAAAAATTAAAATTTGCAATAAACATTCACATTCTTTTTTCCCAACAGCCGGTCATGGAAATCTTGTGTTATTATGGCTGCTCTGACTTTTTTACAGAAATTCCCTTAATACGCTTTATTGTATGCCGATTTAAGGTTATTTTAATATTGAAAATTTTTCTGTTATTCTAATAATAGGGCCTCAAATAGTGAAAAAGTACATGCTACATTTGCCACATGACGTCATACGCGTGAGAGATCATGTTAGTTTGTTTATTTAAACTTAAATTTGATCATAAGGTATCGGAATTAGTTCAAATGACTAAAACAAATTGGAACTAACTGAAACTAACCGAAAGTTGATTGAACGACTAACCAAAACTAGCCAAAAGTAACCAAAAACACCAAAACGGGCTAAAACGTATTGGAACAGGTTACAAACATTAAAATAAGTTAAAGCTGACCAAAACGAGCCAAATTTTAAGGACTAACCAAAACTAACCAAAAACATTAAATTTGATTAAAACATATCGGAACCGATTCAAACGACTAATATAAATTGGAACTAGCTAAAAGTAACCGAAACTTGATTGAATAACTAACCAAAACTAACCAAAAGCAAATAAAAGTACCAAAACGGGCTAAAATGTATTGGAACAGATTCAAAATATTAAAGTAAGTTAAAACTCACCCAAATTAACCGAATATTGGCGACTAACCTAAACTAACCAAAAACATTGAAAATGGTTATAACGTATCGGAACTGGTTCAACTGACTAAAATGATTTAAAACTAACTAAAATCAACCGAAAATTTATTGAGCGACTTACCAAAACTAACCAAAACTATCCAAAAGCACAAAAAAAGCTAAAACGTATCGGCACAGATTAAAAATATTAGATTAAATTGAATTGAACCGAAGTCTGGCGACTAACTTAAATTGACCAAAAACATTTAAACTGGTTATAACGTATCGCAACCGGTTCAAATGACGAAAATAAATTGGAAGTAACTAAAAGTAACCGAAAGTTGATTGAATGACTAACCAAAACTAACCAAAAAAACTAAAATTGGTAATAACGTATAGGAGTCGGTTCAAATGACTAAAATAAACCAAAACTAACTGAAATTAACCGAAAGTTGGTTAAATGACTAACTAAAAGTAAACAAAAGCATCAAAAAAGGCTAATTTTCAGTTAGTTTTAATTTGTTTAGTCATTTGAACCAGTTCCGATACGTTATACTCAATTTTAGTGTTTTTGGTTAGTCACCAAAATTCGGTTAATTTGAATTAGTTTTAACTTACTTCCATAGTTTTAACTTATTTCGATACGTTTTAGCTCGTTTTGGTGCTTTTAGTTTACTTTATTTATTTTAGTCAATTAGACAGGTTCCGATACATTATAACCAATTTAAAAGTTTTTGGTTAATTTCAGTTAGTTGCCAAAATTCGGTTAATTTGGGTTTGTTACTTATTTTAATTCCTTTTATCAGTTCCGATAGGTTTAGCCCTTTTTGATGTTAATGGTTACTTTTGATTAGTTTTAGTTAGTCATTCAATCAGCTTTCGGTTAGTTTTAATTTATTTCAGTCATTTGAACTGGATCCGATATGTTATAACCAATTTTAATATTTTGGTTCATTTTAGTTAGTCGCCATAATTCGGTTAATTTGGGTTAGTTTTAATATTTTTAATCTATTTCGATACGTTTTAGCCCGATTTGATGCTTTTACTTACTTTTGGTTAGTCGTTCAATCAACTTTTGGTAAAATTCAGTTAGTTCCAATTGAACCGGTACCGAGCATTGATTTGTATAGGGGTGGATAAGCAATAGCCGCCTGTTGCACTATTCAAAAGTGGCAACCTATGGGTGAGAAAACGGGTTTCTGCGCATGACAAAGTCGACGCAAAATGGAAAAACGTAAACAAAGACGATTCCGTTTTGTCATGCGCACTAAAACACTTGCGGTCTCAGCAGGCGTCGATCAGAACCGAACTTGGCTTTTGTCTTTGACGTGTTTTCGTTTTGACGGCGCGGCGTTTTGTGTTGATAATTCGAATACTTTACTTCTTATTGACTTTCTTTGGACCTAGTGTTTTTAGTTGCTTAATTAGTTTTAGTTTAGTGGTTCACGTTTGTGCTTTGTGCGTACCCTATTTTGATTTTCGTTTTAATTGAACAATACGCACATAAATAATGGGCGATGCTACCAAAATAGAATCCCGAAAGCGTATGGTTGTGTTTTGTAGCAGTAGAGGCAAAATACCCGGGATTTCCTATTTCAAGTAAGTATAATTATTATAAGCATTACTTATTTATACCTTATTGTTTGTTTCACTATGCTAACTGGCTCATTTCACAATCGGCAAGACTACTCTACTGAATATTTGGTGAAATAATTACTTTCGTTCATAATCACAAGAGTACGAGTTCAAATTTTGGAGTTCGGGCCTGCCTAATGAGCTTCATACTGCAACAGATGGCGCCCACTAATTCTCTAATGCGCAAGGCAAAATAGGAATTGTTTTGTTTACATTTCGCGGTTGTAAATTTGCCATGTTTGGTCTATTTATTGCTTATCCACTCCTATAGAAATTAATGGTACCGAGACGTTATAAGCATTTTTAATGTTTTTGGTTAGTCACCAAAATTCGGTTAATTTGGGTTAGGTTGAACTTACTTCAATATTTTAAATCTATTTCGATGCGTTTTAGCCAGTTTAGTTGCTTTTGATTACTTTTGGTTAGCTAGTCGTTCAATCAACTTTCGGTAAAGCAGTTAGTTTTATTATATTTTAGTTATTTGAACCAGTTCCGGTACATTATAAGCAATTTTAATGTGTTTGGTTAGTTTTGGTTAGTCGCCAAAATTCGGTTAATTTAGGTTAGTTTTAACTTAACATTTGTAATGTGTTCTGATAATTTCTAGCCCGTTTTGGTGCTTTTAGTTACCTTTGGTTAGTCATGCAATCAACTTTCGGTTACTTTCAGTTAGTTCCATATTATTTTAGTCACTTGAACCGGTTCCGATACGTTATAATCAAATTTAATGTTTGTGGTTTGATTTGTTAGTCGCCAAAATTCGGTTTGTTTTGGTTAATTTTAACTTACTTTATATTTGTAACCTGTTCCGATAGGTTTTAGCCCGTTTTGGCGCTTATGGTTAGTTATGATTAGTGGTCCAATCAACTTTCGGTTAGTTTCGGTTAGTTCCAAGTTTTTTAGTTATATGAACCTGTTGCGACACGTTATAATCAATTTTCATGTTTTCGGTTAGTTTTGGTTAGTCGAGTTATTTTAAGACAAAAAGTTTATATAAACATAGTTCCGGAAATGAACTGTTCTCAAAATACAAAAACTTAAAAAAAAAATGTTTTTTGTAAAAATCTTAATATTCTTTTGGCCGATTTTGTTAAAATTCGGCAGTAGTATTTGCTGTAACAAGGAGGTAATTTAGCCATAATTAGATTAATTATTATTCACTCCAGTGACGTCCCGGAAGTCAATCTTCTGGATATTTTTTATAAAAATTCTATATTTTTTTCAACTTTAGCAAACTAAAAATACAACTTTCGTATCCCTTGTGTTATCTTTGTATATTGATTAGTTTTTGAGAAAAAAAATCACTTTTTTGTGAAATAGGCTAGGGACATGTAATAGTGGTTTTATTTTTTCCCTAAAAGGTAAGCAAGACACAAAAATAATTCAAGGGACCAAAAAGTTGTACTGTTAGTTCCTTAATCCGAGATAAATACCAAAATTAGAAAGAAGTCAGTGGTGTACACTACCGTTTTTTTTTCAAACTTAAACACCCTGTATTTTGGAAACAATGCATTTCCGGACCTATGTTTATATAAACTTTTCGTCCTAAAATCACTCAAAGAATCACCTCCTGAAGTCTGGCCACGTACGTAAATTACACCCTGTATTTGCTACTATAACACTTTCCTCTTCCTTAGACAACCAACGGTTTGCCCTCCATGGCTTTTCTTCTGATGATCTAACTGCAACTTTAATTCCAGTGTGCTTCTGGCAATTTTATAAACTCTTGATCTTGATGCCTCTCTTTGACCCATATAGTCTTAATTAACTCTTATCTCTGCTAGAGCTTTTTCAAGCGTCTCCTCAGAAATTTTTTATAGGGCCTGCTTCCCAGTTGTTTTTTGCATTTTCTTGGCATGTTCTAGAACAAGTTAGGAATAATAATGTTAAGCAGGTAGGTAACTATACTTGCTTTTCCAATTAACACACATTTTAAAAAGAAGCAAGAAGTTATGTTATAAGTTATTCTTATCAAGCCTGTCCTGAAAGGCTAAAAACTATTTGTACGCTATCAGACTAAAAAAAGCTAACCAGGTCCGGTTTTTAATCGCAATAAAACGAATTGAATATTATAAAATATGCTACTCAGTACTAACTATTAAAAAAATATATTTATTTATAAATTATCACATAAATAATAAAAAAGAATAATGGGAACAATTATTGATATTACAGCTAAAATTACACTTCTCAGTAAACTCTCCACCGTTTTCTAAACGGCTTGTAATTTGTAACAGAAGATGATGTTTTAGAGCTAAGTGTTTCTGAAAACTAGACGCCCATCAAGTTAACAACGTAATGGCGTAGCAGATTGATTTACTTAGAAAATTAGCCGCACTGAATTTCCGAGAATTAACCTATTGAACTAAAGGCATTTAATATGTTATTACTAAAGCATTAAGGCAAATATAATGAAGTATCAGGCGATTAGCGTGCAGGACATCAGGTTTTAATTCAATTACTAACTTGAGCTTTAATTGGAAATGGTATTTTTTTTCGAAGACACTCAGTGTGTGACGAAATTCATTTGAAATATAAATTTCAGAACGGCAGTAAATTACAGTTTTATAATGTGGCCTTTTTGTTTATCATCAACTTGATTTACTCTGATATCAGTGATATCACCGGCAATAAAGTGTACAATTCATCCATTGTATAGAATACCTAGGACCTAGGCATTATATAGAATGCCTGGGTCCTTTAGGTAATGTATTTTACACTTTACCTAGGAATACTTTGCTGAATAGTTTCCAGCTAATATACGAAATTGAAGGTCTATTATATCGGCTTTTCTAAAAAAAAAAAAAAATAAAAGGGAACCGATTATTTTACATTTTTATGGCATGGATTCAACAGAAAATTATTATTTGGAACGGTTTTAAAACTGAAGCCCATCTGCTGAAAATGCATCATAAGTTAATATCTGTGTCTCTGTCCGTCACACGACTTTTCTCCAAAACTGTTAGGCCGATTTCTACAAAATGGGTATTTAGAAGTTTCGGGACAATATCTCCAGAGACTTTATAATTTTTTTTCTTTAACCTTACAAGTAAGGATAGTTTATATAAAGAAATATATTTAAAAATGGGTATTCACAAAACGGCCTTAACGATTTTCATTAGATTTTCTGTATATTTACAATTTAGTAGGCAAATAATACGTACTACCCCGTTTCTCTGTAATAAAAATCCCTTTACTCATGAGAAAAATGAACAAAATCGATTTTCTCGGAAACAGCTCCAACGATTTCTTTCAAAGTCTGTACTTATTTGCCAATTAGAAAGGCAAATAATATTTACTTGTTTGTTTTCTTAGGAAAAATAAGATAAAGCCACTTTACTAGTGAAAATATTGACCTTCCAATTTTTATTGGTTCTGTGGCGGAGCTATTTTCCAACTTTTTTTTAATTCCAATAAACGAGAAATTTGTACCGTTTATTTAAGAATTTTTCCAAACCAGCACTATTTTTCAAATTCACAGATATCCGTTTTGATGCGTTTTCAGCATATGAGTTTTAGTTTTAATTTTAAAACCATTCCAAATAAACAGTAGCGTGCCGTGGGTATAAGGGCGGGAGGGGCGAGCTATTTCGAGGGCGCCGAATGAGCCACTTGCAGTTTGCATTAGGAGGCTGAGGCGTGGGCTGAGGCGGGTTAGATAGAGGGCGGGGGGAGGGGGGGGTTCATTCGCTCCCCCTGGCCCCCTATACGGTACGCTACTGCAAATAAAAATGTCCTATTGAATCCTATCATATTAAAATACTCCGCTATATTAATGCTTTTTTGTACGCCCATGCTATTTCGGATTGTTTACCGTGCTTGGTTTTAGAACGGTAGGTTAAGTTTACTGGTTACTAGGCAAAAACGCGACGGTAAGTAATTTACTTACCGTTCACCTGAACGGTAAGTAAAATATATATAATTTGTCGAAAAAATGCATCATCTTTAGATGACCCTTTCTTAAAACATCAGTATTTTGTAAAAACTAGACTATTTTTAAAAAATCTTTCGTTTTTTTCTAAATGTGCTCTAAAATTGAACAAAGTATGCCAACAGGGGTTTTTCGTTTAAACTCTTTCCATGATTAGCGGCATTCACACATAGATTCAATCACGCATTATTGGAACGTCCCGCTCCAATCGCGAGTTCGGGAGAAATGAGTGGAGCGTGGCACGCCAGGATTGTTGCAGTAGGAATAAACACGGTTTTATCATTCATTCTTTCTCGCAGTTTAAATCTATAAGGACATAACCCGTATGTGTGTGAACACCAAAAGTGTTTTTTTTTGTATCTCGCGTGATCGATGTGGCGTTTGGATTTTCAGGTACATTTGAAATTTTTGGTAAGATTTTACAAATTGTACTAAGTGCTCAGATTTTTGCAAAAATATTAACAAAACTGCCGCACGCCATGAATATGTCTGATTTTAACCAGCCAACTAGTCCCGCGCGATTAGGTCGACCGGCGCATCATGCGTTCTAATCATTGCGTGTCTTAACCATTAGCGGCATTCACACGTAAATTCAATCACGCATTCTTGGAACGTCCTATTCCAATCGCGCGGGATTAGACGAGTGTGTGAATGACACGCAATGATTAGAACGCATGACGCGCCGGTCGATCTAATCGCGCGGGACTAGTTGGATGATGTTTAAACAAATTCTTGGCGTGCGGCGGTTTTGTTAATATTTTTGCAAAAATCTGACCACTTAATACAGTTTGTAAAATCTTACCAAAAATTTCAAATTTGCCTGAAAATCCAAACCCCACATCGATCACGCGAGATACAAAACACTTGGTGTTCACACACACGGCTTATGCCTTTGCAGATTTAAACTGCGAGAAAAAATGAATGATAAAACCATGTCTATTCTTACTGCAACAATCCTGGTGCGCCACGCTCCACTCCTTTCTCCCGATCTCGCGATTGGAGCGGGACGTTTTTTTTTTTATGGCAGTGGCACACACACACCAAAGGTAGATCCCATGGCGCTCGACGAGCGGTGTCTGTGCGAAGATGTTGATTGACACGGTTCTTGAATATTTGTAGGTTGTAATTAGTGGGAAACAGATGTCCTGGAAGTGAGTTCCACAGTGATGCAATGCGCCAGACAAAGGAGTTCTGGTAAAGCGATGTTCTAGGTGTTTATAGTTGTACGACGAACTGGTGCGCTCCTGCCGTCTGTCGAGACTGTCTGACAGGAGTTGCCAGGGGCGGGATGATGCGGGCCAAATCCTGGGAACATCTGCCGTGAAAGTATCTGTAAAACAGAGACATCTCGGCAACAAGTCTGCGATGTTCCAGACTATCCAGATTCCGGGTCAACTCCGGATCGCCGACGAGACGCACAGCCCTCTTCTGAATGGAATACAGCAGCTTTAGGGTATGCTTTGGTGCGGCACCCCAGATATGTGAGCAATATTCTAAGCACGGTCTTATTTGCGCTTTGTACAGCAAGAGCAACTGCTGTGGTGTATAGAGTTTTTTGTTGCGAAATAGCGCACCAAGCTTCTGGGAGGCTGATTTTGCGATGTTAGCAACATGGTCATGCCATGACATATTGCTGTTGACTGAGACACCCAGCAGCCCAATTGACGAGGATGAAGGAATGGTCGATCCTGCCATAATGATGTCAGGGCCCGCTGTATTGGCCCTCTTAGTAAACGTTGCTGCTTGGGTCATTGCTGCATTGAACTGGACCAAAGTTCGGTCGCCCCAAGTTTGAACTTTCTCCAGGTCTTGATTAATTGCTGTAATCTGCTCCTGTCTGCGGTGATGAGTCTCAGTCGCTGGTAAGGGTTTTTCTGACCTAAAGTGGGAGACAAGGGTACTGTCATCTGCAAAACTGTAAACAGGATTATTCGTTTCTATCAGCAGGTCATTAATATAGTTGAGGAACAGAGTTGGTGAAAGTATTGCGCCCTGAGGCACGCCCGCGTTGATGGTAAATGTGTCCGAGATGTGTCCATCGACTGCAACGTGTAGGGATCGGTTCTTAAGGAAACTTGCCCAGCTGCAGAGAGAGGCGGGCAGTCCCAAGGACGGCAGTTTGTTGAGCAGTTCGTCATCCCAAACTCTGTCGAATGCCTTTGAAATATCCAACGCAATCGCTCGAGACTCTCCGTAGTTTTCAATTGCCCTGCTCCAGATATGAGTGACATAGGCCAATATATCTCCTGTCGCCTGTCGATCTCTCTTTGCGAAAGCCGTATTGATTATCGCTGATTATTCTGTTGCTCTCAAGGTACTTGAGTAGTTGCTATTTGACTACACGTTCCATGACTTATTGATTATTGGAAGCAAGGCAATTGGGCGATAGTTTGAGGGCGTGGTTTTCTTGCCTTTTCTTGGAACAGGTTGCACTCGAGCGACTTTCCAAGAGGATGGGTAAATCCCTTTTCTGTAAGAAAGAGAAAAAAGCCTGGAAAAAACGGGTGTTAGTTCGTTGGCGCAGTTCTTTAGCACGATGGCAGATATTCCGTCCGGTCCTGATGCCTTTTGCGTATCTAGTTCTTTAAGGATTTTGCGAATATCACGATGAGAAAACTTGACTTCTGCCATGGTGGTGTTGATGTTCGGTATAGTGGGGAGAGTCTTGCTTTGGGGCACGTCTAAGGTAGAGTGCGATGAAAACATTTTGGCGAGCATGTTTGCTTTTTCTTTGGCTGTAGTCGCCGTGATGCCACGTTCGTCCGTCAAAGGTGGGAGAGACGTTTTTGTAAAGTTGTTACTTACTGCCTTTGCTACCGACCAGAAATTCCTGGAGCCACTGGGGCATTGCAAAAGTTTATTCCTGATCCTTTGATTGTGTTTGTCCTTAGTTTCGTCGATCACACGCTTGCACTCGTTTCTCGCTTCGATAAAATAATTGCGATTTTCAGCGGTCTGATTTTGCTGCCAGTACTTATAGGCTTGCTGTTTCCTTCCTACAGCTCTTTCGCATCTTTTGTCGAACCAGGGCTTTCCTTTTGATGGTAACTTGATGGAATTTGGGATGTATGCTTCCATTCCTGAGGAGATTACTTGCATGATCTCTTCGCAGCAGTCTGACGGGTCGTCAGTGGCAAAGCAGACGTCGAGCCAAGGAAAATCTAGGTAAAACTGCCTCAGATCGTCCCAGTTTGCAGAATTGTAATGCCAGATTTTGCGAGGCAATGGTGGATCCTTCTGTATGAGTGGCAATTCACAAACCGTTGTAATAAGTTTGTGGTCGGAGGTACCTAATGGCGGACCAACTGTAACCTTGTACTGGTCAGGATTGGTGGTCAGAAAAAGATCCAGGAGGGCGGCGAATTCGCCCCTCTCTGAGATTCGAGTTGGTTCGTCTACAAGTTGAGTAAGCCCGCAGCTGATGGCAAATGCTTCAGCCTCTCTACCTTCGTTGTCGGTCTTGTTGTGATGTTTGAGCCAGTTGGTGTTGTGGGCATTGAAGTCTCCCAGAACGATTATTTCTGAACTGGGATGATCGACCTGTATTGAGTCAAAAGTGGTAGCTAGTGCTGAGAAAAAGCTTTGGTAGGCTCTATCGCTCGGAGGGCGATAGAGACAACATATAAACTTGGTTAATCCCTTGGCGGTGAACTTGAGCCACATGACGTCAAGGTTGTTCGGTTCGAGTGTTTCCTCGCGGTGACATGAAAGGTCGCTTCGGACAAAAAGGCATATTCCGAACTTATATCTAAATCGGGTATGTAAGTCGTAACCAGGATAGAGGTAGTTCACTGTTGTTGTTGTAGAACATACTTGTGTTTCTGTAAGGGCTAATATGTGTGGTCTATTTGCTTGTAGATGTTGGTGTACCGAATTTATGTTTGTATTTAGGCCTCTTATGTTGCAGAAATCTATTTTAAATTGGTTCGGCATCTTTGCTGTCTGTGAAATGCGGAATGAAGGGCTCCCAGTGCTACCCAGCGCCCGGAGATCCGAATGGCCGGGGAGTTTACTTCCGGAATATTTTGATCCTGGAAGCACCATCATGTCCCTATATTCCTACTGTGGAACCCGGGACCACCAGCGCGGAAGCGGAACGTGATTTGGGAAAACCACTTAGCGCTCCCCAATTCTGGTGGGGTGGTCTTTCACCGGACGATGCGAGTAGGCTTATGCATCTACCACCTAGGGCCGCTTCCACTCGAAGCATCGGCCTCAGACTCATTCCTTTGGCGGTCCCTAGTCTGACAGGGGTAAAAATGGGGTTTGTTGGATCACTCCCCAGTGATCAGCTCCAGACTTTGTACTTTGGTGTTCTCCAGCCTGGGGGAGGACGATGGGATTTGATGGGCCATATCCCATGGCAACTCGGAATGGCAGGGGTGTCACTCCCCGTAATCAAACTCCTCTCACCAGTTTGACGTTCCTGCCAGCCAATACAATGCAGCCCCTCTTATCACAAACTGTCATTGATCAGCTCCAGACTTTGTACTTTGGTGTTCTCCAGCCTGGGGGAGGACGTGATTGAATCTACGTGTGAATGCCACTAATGTCTTCAAACCACTTTTTGAAAACTTTATACGTCTTTTCATAACGATTTTTTGATTTCTCCGGAATTATTGAAGAGCACCTTATTTCCCATGCCTCTTCAATATCAGAATTATCGTTCTCAGAAAATACTGCTCTTAGTCACACGTTTGTCAAATATCGTGACATTAAAAAGTAAAATTACAAACGTTTCCATAGTAACAACAGAACCCACTTAAGGTTTAGTGGATCTACAGGGCAGAAATAATTATCCAAAACACAATTTTTACCATTTTCAAGCTATTTGCTTAGTCAATGTCTTTGTGTTCATAGTGGGTGTACAAAAAATAGTATAAGCATCTCGAACAGTAAGCAGTTTACCGATCTCCTCCAATATTGACCAACATTGTCGTCGATCGGTAAACTGTCCTTACTGTTCTTGATACTTAATATACTATTTTTGCGTTTTGCCTTAACATGCAAAATTATCTATTAATATAGTACAGGGTGTTCCAACGAGGACTGAACAGGGGCTTATTTTTGAAGTTCCCTGTATTTTTGAAACAAACCAAAATAGCCATTCGATGTATTTTTTCTGCCAAATTGGAAAATTGAACCAAAGAAACATTTGAACCAAAAACAAAAGACTTACGCCATGGATGAACTGTTTTTTAAACGGAACACCCTAGAATGGCATTAGAATGGCTGTTTTGGTTTGTTTTAAAAACACAGGAAAGGTCAAAAATAAGATCCTGTTCAGTCCTCGTTGGAACACCAGGTACCTAAAAAGATAGGCATTCATGTTTACAAATAAAAAAATCGCGAGTATCACAGTAAGGTTACGATACGTAATAATAAATTTTAATAGATTTGGTTAGTTTTGGATAGTCGTTAAATCAACTTACGGTTAGTTTCACTTAGTTTCAACTTATTTTAGTCATTTGAACCGGTTACGATACGTTATAATAAATTTTAATAGATTGGGTTAGTTTTGATTGGTCGTCCAAGTGTGGTTTAGTATCTACTTAATTTACTTAGTCACTTAAACCGGTTCCGACACGTTATAATCAATTTTAATAGATTTGGTTAGTTTTGGTTAGTCGCCCAATAAACTTTCGGGTAGTTATTTATACTGACGTTTTCAGCGATTTAATCATTCCTAAAATATTAAAGATGCTAATAAATAAAACTACTTATTTTCTAACCAATATATTTATTTCACCAAATTATTAACTTTGATTACTCTCTATTAATCGATTTTAGTGTATGATATAAGTTATCTCGTTCAAAAATCCATTAAAGCACGAAATAATCAACAAGGGAAAATGCATCCAAAGTGTAAACCCATATTTCAACAGCTAGAATTTTACCGTATTTTAGACGATCCGTTTACTACAGCCGTAGCGCCTACACTGGTGAGTTTCGGCGGATCGAGCCGTTTGAGGTCACGGCAGACCAGGTGTAGCAACAAGGAAAGATTGGATTCTGGTTATTTATTATTCATGTGCCTCTACGTTATAGTTTTTTTCGAAGGTGCCACACTCATTGGAACACGTTCAACTGTCAAAAAAAAATCTCTAAATACATCGGGAATTATAAAATATAATTATTTTAATCAATGGCGTAACTACGGGGGGCTTGAAGGACAGCGACTCCCTTAGACCTTTCCAGCCCACTTCGCAGAAAAATGTGTTAACTGAAACTTTAGAAAATATTAAGTTAATCAGAGTTCTGAAATATACCTACTTTGAAAAATAAAAATAAAATGTTTTTTGCGTTTTCGCAATATCGCTTGCCTTGTTGGCTCACCGAAATAATAAAACAAAATTACGACACTACACTAGTGGCAACTCTTTGCATATTTTTCTGCTAAAGCTGGTGTTGTTTTGTTTAGATAAATGGACATTTATATGATTGGTGTTGAGGAAAGCGGTCTGTCAATACTAAGTTTTTCTATAAATAATGTTAAATGTTAGAAAGTAGAAATAATAAATACATAAACGTATTTGTAAAACGCCAAAAGACTTTTGATAAAAATTACAGTTCAATAAATAACAATAACTTTATATATGCATATATACTATTGTGATCTTTATTTTATAATCGAAATTTCTATACGAATATATGGACTCAGTGACAAACACAAAAACCAACCAACCACCAACTACCCAAACCAACCCACAGTGCATCCCTAGGTCAGGTCAAATAATGGCTATATAGTTACGCCAATTGCTAATAATACCAAATTACCACTGACCTGATAAATATTGGAAATTCTTCGAAAATTATTAGATTAGGTAATTATTTAGCGTAATAGGTGGTAACAAAGGAACAGGTGTCAAACAAGAGTTGAAAATAATGCAGCCTTGATACATAAATTAAATAGTTTCTATAGACAATCGATAAAACTTAATTAACTAGCATAAATAATTGAACTTAATCGTAGCACATTCTTTATTGATTCCAGGGAAATTATTTAATCCTCCTATAATATACATACACTGCGCGGTTCAATTTCATATTTTCGGTTTTATTATTAACCTACCATAAAAAAAACTTTTTTTCCGCACAAAGCTTAGCTCAATAATAATTGCTGACATGAAATGGTCAGGTAAGTATATAACGAGTGGCGCATCTAAAAAATTTGCTTGAGGTATTCTGACCTAATATTTACTTCTGCTGTGTTTTTTTTTAATTAATTGGTTACAAAAGGATATTATTGAAAACGTTTTTCCATTTTTAAGGGGTAATTACTATAGCTTTGTTTATAACACATCGTCTGTTAATGTTGAAATTAATATTACAACAGTAATAGACTCTCCACACTGTATTAGTCGTTAATATACGTCGGATAAATAACCCAAACTAGATGCAACAGAGTTGTTCATTATATTCACAGCATAAGAGGGATTAAAAATAAAAATCCATAAAATACAATAAAAATATAACTATGTATATACCTATATCAACATCTTGAACCGAAATACTGTTGTTTTTACATCTTCAGGCGTACAATACACATAGATAATAAATTATCACTATGTTATTAAAAAGTTTATATGATTAGATTTTGAATATATGCACCAACGATCAGAAAAACTATCAACCATATTTAAAACATACGAACCTTTGTCCCAACAATTTTGGTAATTTTTAAACAAAATTTTATTATAAAAACTGGAATTTTTATAATTTGAATTTCTATTTTAACATTTTGCATATTGCATTGTGCCCGAACCCTCCCCAAACATAAGGTGGTTTTCGTCGCAACTCTTATATAACTGGAGAGTTTGGATAAAAACAAATAAACATCTTTGCGACAATATATGTAATACATATAATACAATTTTAATAATAGCCGTCATTTTTGGATGCAAAGCAAACCACATGTAAAATATGAAAAAATAGAGAACACTAGTTTATTCTTTAGCATTGAGGCAAGGCCCAGAGCAGTAAACTAGAAACGACACAAAACTTAGCTTGCCCAAAAACAAAAATAAAATAAAAAGTGCCGAACAAGAAAGGTCTGTTTATTGGACCCGAAATTCCTGGCACTTTGCGATTGTTCTTGCGTACAGGCACAAACATTATATTGTTTGTGGTACAGGCTCGTACAGCATATTATGAGGAAAACCTTTTCTTAACTGTTAAACATTTTAGTGTTATCTTTTTGGATTCAGGGTATAATTATGTTTATGACTTTTACAAGATAATAACTAGTTTTATAAAGGTACTTTTAGAGCTACTTTCCAGTTGTTGAATCACGTGAAACGACCTATTTTATTTTATTTACAATAGAGGTATTATTTATTCAAAGAACCTTTTTTATTTTTTGAACGAAACACCATGAATCTTATTATCAAAAATACCATTTCTTATTGTTGGCATATTGCTTTTTTGCTTGAAAATTTCTGGAACGCTCAAAATTTTTAAGTCTTTCGACATTATTGGAATTCTTTGGAAATCATTGATATTCCTTGGGAATTTGGAAATTGCGAGTCCTGTGTACAATTTTCAGAATATCTACTCATGGGATTTGCCGAAAAAATAGCCCTGAAATTTTATCTAATATATGCAAAACTGTGGTGGACCTACTGCATAATTATAATAATATATAAATATAATTCTTCCAATTCTACAAAACCAATGTTCAAGCATTATGATATTGCCGCAAAAAATACCTACGCTAATTCTTTACTATTCGACAATTATTGGTATCTTCAAAAAATGTGGAACGCTTCACGATTTTGCGTGTCATCCTTGCGCAGGGGCCATGCTAATCTTCTCTGTATCGTTCCAATTTTAGTATATGTACCGCCGAAGCGAGTACAGTATCTACTGTTCAACACAGGTATTTCAACAGAACTGAGTGCGGCAATCAACAGCGATTTATTAATACGACCATTTATTGGTGGCGCCATCTGTATGTTGTTCAATGGTATAAATAGCGATGGATTAACTTTTTAAGATCCTTTACAGGCGTGGACGACTATATCAAAATCGGGCTCTCCTATTGGTCGATTCATCTCGTATTACAATATGTCTTCGTGATGAAATCGATTTGTCCCACGAGCTCTTGTGGTCTAGAGGTTTAGATAGTTGGCTTCCACCTGGACGGCACGGGTTCGAACCTCGTTGCTTTTTTTATTATTTTTTTAAGATTGTTTCTAAACATTTTTTTTTCTCGATTTTGGGTCTGGTTTGGGTTAGCACCTGGTTTATTTCCTTTTCTTGAGCACCCGTAGCGAGCGAAACGAGCCGTGGGCCATCCGGATCGACCAATAGGAGGAGAGGCCGATTTTGACATAGTCGGCTACGCCTGACAGAAATCGATTGCATCACGAAGACATATAATACGAGATAGATCGACCAATAGAAGAGGTCCATTTTTTACATAACGCACTATTTGTGTAACCCTCCGCTCGCTTCGCTCGCTACGGGGACTCAAGAGAAAGAAACTAACCAGGTGCTAACACAAATTAACCCAAGACATACCCAAAATCAAGAAAAAAAAACTGTTTAGAAACTTAATCTTAAGAACATAATAAAAAGAAAGCAACGGAGTTCGAACCCGTGCCGTCCAGGTGTGACCCAACTACCTAAACCTCTCATCCACGAGAGCTCTTCCGAGAAACTCATTGTTAGTGATTTAAATGCCGAGGAAAAGTAATATGATTTCATATGTTCCTGGCTATTTTATATGAAATGGGTGATTACGACTTTTTTTTATAGGTTCAGACTTTTTTTTATAGCTAAAAGCGTCGAAAATTTTAATAAACCAGTTTGCCCATTTTTTTATAACACCTCATAACTCTGGAAATACTCCGTATATTAAAGTAATATATTAAAATAATGTTTTCACTGATTTTTATTATAATGTTTTTAATGGTATATGAACTTGAAAGTTTATATTTTGAATAAGCTACTTTTCGACCAGTGACAAACTTTTTTATGTTTGAAATTTTCTGGATGTCACCAGCGTGAAAGTTTTAGCCAAAAGTACAAAAAAGTTATAAAAAAAACTCCATTCCTCTAGGTGTAATTATTTTCGAGTAATCCACCCTCCAAAGCTGCACATATAATAAAAAATAGTTGCTTCCGCGCGCGCCCACTGCAGTCCGTATCTCGTTTAGTTAACGAGCCGCCGGCGCGCGGCGCCACGCAGTACCGCGCCGCTTAAACCACATAATAATATGTAAATGGATATCATGTTAATTGGCGATATTGTATTTCTTGTTTCATTTTTGCTTTATTGTAAGTAATGTTTTAAACAAAATATATGTATATAGTTATAGTGAAATGTCTATTGCCATATAACAATGTTATTCAAAATTATGCAATTTTATATAGTACCTTAACTCGTACACGGTGATCATTTATAATGTCCCCCCCTCTTAACTTTTTGCTTTTCGCATTAGACAAAAATATTAGATACAAAAATTGTGCAGAATAATGTAAGCTATTTGC
>MU183727.1:56690-138330 GCA_016904865.1 Pissodes strobi
TTACTAACGTTTATTTTCTTAAAGGTTTTTATTTTATTTTGCCTCATTTTTCGGTTTTTATATATTTACTTTCTGGATTTCAAATAATTATTTATATTTAATATAACTTTACCAAAGCAAACTTTTACTTACAAAAGTATCTAATGTATGTTAGAGTAATAATATTATTTTGTATATTATATTTCAATTCTATTTGCTTTGGGGCTTGTAGGTTTTCTCGTATTTTAATATGTTTGTGCTTGTGCTAGGAAGTAGACTATTATAGTAAGCCTCCCTTGAAAGTTTACATTGATATCTTTTCCATACTTTTCAAATATTTGATGTTACAATATTATTGTTTTATTGTAATTCAATATTCAATAAAACAATAAACGTATCCAAGTCAATATCCGCATAAAAAGTATTGGTTATAGATAAATATTATGGTATTGGATATGTGGTTTAATATTCGATACTCTCCGATATTTAAAAGTATCCAAGTTGCACATCATTAAAATTCACTAAGTAACAACACAGTACACGCAAAAATTAGTCTCAGTAACAACAAAATGAAAATATGCGAAATTGACAACTGCTGGCCACCTAAAAAGGGCGCATATTATTTGGACGGTCCAATAATTGGACTCTATGTTACTCTTCTTATCATTACCGATTTGAAAGAGTAAACCAGCAATCCAAGACAAGTATTATTTTACGGGTTGGGGCATTAATTTTTGTCTAAATCCTAATCGAAGAAACGCTGCAAATTGCGCTATAGAAATTGAGTAATTGCCCAAATTGTGACCTCCGACTTGTTTGAAAAACTTGTCGCAAACTATACTTAGAAGTAGCGCAAGTTCCGATCAATTGCCCAATCTGGCAACACTTATTCCCTGAACATTAAAGACTACGGTGGGCTTATAGGGCAGCCCTAAGAATTAAGAATCGTAAACTCTAATTAAGTTTACGATTCTTGGGGCCCTCCATATTTCTATGGGGTCCTCCATAATAAAGACATCTATTTTGTCGGCACCGTTGTCGGTAATGTGATTATAATGCGCGCGCAAGCCTAGGACTCGTCAGGTGGAAGGACTCGTGTAGCGTGTAGATTATTTAGAATAAAATATATGCTGACGGAAGACAGTCGACACTCGACAGGCTGACAAAGTGACAAATGACAAGTTTTCATTGACGTTTTGAATCAGAATTTTCGAGTTTTGTTCTCTTCGGAAGTAGAAAGTTTGTGTTCTTTAGGATATTTATTATACAGTATTTTGCCCAAAAGTATACTGAAAACCCATTAGAAGTCTCAAAAAACTGAGAGTTGTTAGTGTCTCTACGTTTGATTATTGCTTAGTAATCTAACCAGGAAGTGAAATGGCTGATTTTATCGAATCTGAAGCTGAAGAAAGTACTGAGGTAAGAAAACTTATTTTCCTAAATTGTAATAAATATATCTACGATTCTTCTGTTTAATTTTTTTATAGTTGATGTTTAAAGACACCCTATAATTAATATGCTTATGTTTCTTTATGATATTGATGCACAGACAGACTGTGCCCTTCTTTTTAAACTAAGTATCAACATACCTCGTTTTCTGTCTTGTAGGAGGAGGAATTAGAGCCCCATGAGCGTAAAAAGCTTAAAAAAGTTAAAGCAATGGATGATAGTTCAGAGGAAGAAGAAGACGGTAAGGTTAGGTTATATTTCAAATAGAAAATATAACAATAACTATAACTAAAACTAGTTCCAAAATGTAACTTCTATTTGGTTTGGTTAGTTTTTGTGTATTTTCTAAACCAGGGTAGCCTGGGTTACATAAATTAACTATCTAGTTTTTGCTAAATGACATGTATAAATAAGTTAAGCTTGGTTAAATTAACACAAATTTACTCTATTTAATTGTATCTTGTTTGTTGTATATAAGAATGTTATATAATACGAGAACCATACTGTTCTTAATTGCATTACCTACTACATTTTATTACATTAGATGAGGAGAGACTTCGGGAAGAGTTGAAAGACTTAATTGATGACAATCCTATTGAAGAGAGTGATGGTGAAGACTCTGATGGTACAGGAGGTGAAAAGCGGAAAAAATCTGATGATGAGGATCTAGATGACCGATTGGAAGATGAAGATTATGATTTGCTGGAAGAAAATTTGGGTGTTAAAGTTGAAAGGCGGGTAAGTGTGGAATTATTAAATTTGATGATAATGTGTAATGTAGTATAGACATGAAAATTTTATTTGATTAAAATTTACAATGTATAAATCAAGTTATAGTTAAATGATTCACTAGTGCTTTAGTTAGAGACATGAAAATTCTCAGAAGGATTTGTCTTAAACTTAATTGGGGTAGCCAGGGGCTCAACCAATTTTATTGCCCCTTTGAAGGCATGGCACCCAAGTGTCATAAAATCATAAAATATATTTGCATAAAATGACCCTAAGGTTGTAATTACATTTTATTAGTATACCTAGGCAAGTATTATTGTAAATTTCTGTAATTGTGAACCAAAAGTAGATTCCTTATCTTTGTGATTGGCAGTGAGTTATTTATTGTTTGTCTACCTGTGCATAATTTGAGATTTCCTTCTTTTAATCATTCCTCTATCATAATATAATTTATAATTCAATCAGTATCTTGCCAGAAAGATTCAATGCACATTTTCATAATGCTGACCTATAGTTTCTGTACCAGCAAATTGTAGGCAAGGCTTTCCAGATATATCAGCATGATATGTCTGTATCTATAGAGACACTTAATAAAAATTGGACAGCAATAATATTGTCAAGCTCCTTGATTTAATAATGATTTTCTATCTATATATCTAATATTTTTGTGGTTCTATATTTTGTTAGAATCTGGAATCCCTGTACAAAATAGTAACATTCCTTGAATGACACTACTTACATATTTACATTTGAATTGCAGTCATAATCATAGCTTTATGATTGGCCTACTTGACTTCACAAACTTTGAATATTTTAGTATATTTAAAGAAACACTTATGTGCCCTTTGACTTTATGACATCTCCTTTTGTTTTTTTTTAGATATTCTTCCTTCATATACTTACCAATATTCCAAATTATTTTCTTCTTAACTTGGTTATTTCTATTAGTTGGTTGAAAAAGAAACATCATATAAATACATATTCCCCATATATAGATTTATTCTAGGAAACTATATAGAAGCTTTTTTATAAGAGTGTTTATATGTTGAACTACCAATGGTATCTAAATATTATATACATAATAACGCTTCTTATGCCACTAGAGTCTATGTTCTAATATATTCTTGTGCATATTAAGTTCAACCAAAGAATATAGTGCTATTACATTATATTCTTTGGTTCAACTGACTTTAGGTCTAGAACAACATTGTTTGCACAAAATTCACTATCCAAATTGTTACCTATATTAAGTCCAACTGGATTCAGAACAGAGTTGGCAGTAACAAAGGAAAAATGTTACTTTTTGAATTGGGTAAAAAGTAACTGTAAGGAGCCTGTGAAAATAACCTATTGATATAAATGGGTCAGACTTTGTCATTAGATAAAACAAATAAACATCTCATATTTGATTAATGACAAGTTGTGTTTTTTTTTAAACGTAACACCCTGAATATTACAGCATTTTCGAATTTCTCCTTAAATTCTAGAAAAACACTTAAAAAAAATTAAATTATATAGAGTGTTTTATTTGATGACTAATTCTGGCAGTTTAGCAAAAATACTTTTTTTTCTAATTTAAACTTTTTTCTAAGACTTAAATTAAACTTCTAATGGTTCTCCAAAGTATATAGAACAACCCTATACAGACTGAACTATTAAATTTAAAATGCAATACATTGAATTTCAAAATAATTAATCGTATTTTAATTTATAACACATTCTTGAAGTTCCAATGTTATAAAAATTTTATTATCCATATAGAGCAGCTAAAAGGACGGTATTTTACTTTATGTTTGAATATTTATTGTAAATAACAACATAAACTGGTGAACAATTCAAGCCGACTAAGCAGATTTTTAGGTTAGGTTTCTAATTAAATATTTTGGGAACGAACAAAGATATCATTGAACAATTTGGAAAATTTATAAGAGAATTTAATTTCTGAACACATTGTTTTTTTTTTGTTTTTTTTCTTTTTTGGCTTGAAACATCTGGCTGTCTAGAGAGAGTTAAACAAAGGTATCCTTTTAATCAAACTTTCTAGTACTGGTTTTCCATACTTTTTTAAATATTTAATTAGCATTTTTGATATTCCTTTTCATTTATGAAATTTTGATGTTTTTTGAAAACCTTGTTCAGATATATGTGGTTAGTATAGATCTTACTGTATTTTGTAAGAACATATTTTGTAGGTAATTATAACACCCTAGTACTATCTTTTTTATGATTAGTAGTTTAATTTTTTCACTTTGATTGATTTCATTAAATAAAATTAATATAAAAATTTTGTCAAATATTGTTTTTCATTATAAACAAAACATTGTAAAAATGAGGACTAACGGAATTTAAAAATATATTTGTGGAAACCTGCTACTTATTTAGATTTAAATAAAGCATACTATTCCCTTACCCTCTGTGGAGAGAAAGATGTTGCACACCAAAAAAAAAAAAAAAAAAAAAAACGGGAGCAACAGATCTGGAATTAAGTTCTCTTTGCGCGTCAATATCTCATATTTTACCCCAAATTAACATAAAAATTCGGATTTTTTCAACAGCTCTAGCAGTTTACTCTTTCATATAGTCGGACTTGAAAGACCAAAAACATCTAAATTGGGGTTTGGAACCATTGCCACATCTTAAATAATTATTCTTTTAAACACGGAATATTCCCAGAAAAATTAAAGCTGTCTCTCGTCAAACCACTACATTAAAATGGTGATCCCGCAATGCTAGAAAATTAGTTTAATTCCAACTTTTTCAAAACTTTTTGAAATAGCCATGTGCTCCAGATCATACATTGTTGCTTGGTAGATTTGGATTTCCGTCACTTGCCCAAAGGCGAAATTATGTCTGTTTATTATTTTTATTTAAACTAGTTAGGGGTTTGGTAGACTCCGATCATCTGCGGAGTTGTTTACTTTTCCGTGTTACTCCTATTGCTACAAGATCCAGGACCTTATTCTACCTGCCATCAGCATCAAATAATCTAATGCTAAGAGAACCCATATATAAAATGTGTGCCCAGTACAACAATATTGTTGCCAACATCGATATTTTTCATATGTCATTAAGTCAGTTCTCGTATCAACTTAAAAAACTTATTTTTATATAATTTGTGATTTAAATTTGTATTATACAATTTATTATAACTATGAACTAACACAATGTGTTAAATATTGTTACCTATTCACTAATTTGTATTTTTCACTTTTTTTTTTTGTACATTATTGTCTTATAAATGGATTTCCTGTTAGACAGAAATGCTTAAATAAATAAATAAATTACTGAGCTTTTTCTATTCTGAGAAACTTCTGGTTGACTCGCAGCATGGCTACTTTAAAGGAAAATCTGTGGAGACTGCGGTCTATGAGTTTATTCATAAGATCATAGAGGGACAAGAGGCCAAAAACTTGACGATGGGTGTGTTTCTAGACCTTTCAAAAGCCTTTGACACGCTGGATCACTCTATAATGCTGAGCAAGTTGGAGCTGTATGATATTAGGGGGCCAGCATTGAACTGGATAAGTTCATATCTGCCGCACCGAAGACAGAGGGTCATGATGGAGAGAGATGGGGTACGTCATTTCTCGGAGGAGGGCTATCTTATGATTGGCATTCCATAGGGAAGTGTAATGGGTTCCTTGCTTTTTGTTTTCTACGTGAATAATCTGGCTTCTAAGGTTAACTTTGCAATGACAGCAATATTTTGATTCTAGTGTCAACCTTGAATGATCTTCTTAACATCTCGAGTGAATGCTTGAGGGTTGTTCAGGAATGGTTCACTAGGAATAGGCTCTTGTTAAATAAGGAGAAAACACACTACATATGCTTGAGAACAAAGTAGGGAAGTCCTGAAATTCCAGGGGCTTCAGTCGGACACCGTCACTCTACGCACCAGCACCAGATTTCTCAGAATAGAGCTAAACCAACACTTAGATTGGGTAGCTCAGGTTGGCGAGGTTTGTGGGGAACTAAATAAAGCTTGCTACGCCTTGAGAGTCATGTCTAATCTAAATAACTTAATAATTGTTTATTTTGCAAACTTTCGATCAGTTTTGCGTTTTGGTGTTATATTTTGTGGTGGGAGCACGGACGCCAACAAGGCGTTTATGGTACAAAAGAGGGCTCTTCGAGTCCTTCTGGGTCTTAACCAGAGGGAGTCGTGTAGGGGAGGGTTCAGGGAGCTGGGGATTTTGACACTGGTAGGTCTATATGTGTATGAGTGTTTGGTGTTTCTCTTTAAAAACAGGCAAAAGTTTTCACCTTTTGAACTTCAGCATCCTTTTAATACCAGAAGGGTGGGCTTTGACGTCCCAATACATAGGCTTACAGCGACTGAGCGAGGTCCTGCATATTCGTGTATAAAATTTTTGAATAAGCTACCTCCAAGTATTAAATCGGAATCAAACTATATCTTTTAAGAAGTCTGTTCATAACATTCTTTTAGAAATTGATCCATATACAGTTAGTGAGTTTATGGAGCATCAGCTTTAAAATCTGATTTTAAAATGTTGTAATGTATTCTAAAATGTTGTATTGAGTTGATAATTTAAATTTTAAATGTATTTATGCCTATATGTTTAGTGTAAGACATATTTTATTTGTCTTTCTTACTTTTTTTTTTTAAATATAAAGATTTTGACTTTGACTTTGAACCTTTGGCAAAATGCACTAGAACCACTGATCTATGAGTGACTAGAACACAGTTTCATCCCCAATCCCGAAACAGAATTTTTGCACTCAACCAGCATTTCGCTAACCATGTTAGGATCATGAGAATATTATTAAAACTAAACTTACAATCTACCTAACTCTATTTGATCCCAACTGTTTGCTTAATCATCCTACTAGTCACCCTCGATCAATCAATACCATGGACTATAAGCAATAGGCCATCAATCAATCAATACTTAGGTTTAATAATTTCCATACTTTCTCATGCATCTAATAATCTCCTATCGGATATTTTATGAATTTATTTACATTTCTAATTGTTATTCTGTGATTATTTTCAAAACAAATTTTAATCTCGTTTGATGTTAGCTTATTGTGCCCTAGTGCACCAATCCCACATACTTTATAATACCTTGGTGAATTATTTGAGATGAATAGTTTTGATAAAAAAAATCATTTTTTCAATATAAAAATAACTATTTGAGTTGAAAGCACTGCAATGGACAACTGCTTATCGTCGTTCTTAGGTAATCTTTTCATGAGTAAATTTAAAAATGAAATCAGTCATGAGTTCGATTATTTTCCAAGGATATGATGCAGGGATGTAGATGAAATTTTTGCGATTTTCGATACAAAAACTGCCAATATCGAAGAATTTGTAACAAAACTAAACAGCCGTTTCTCTTCCATTAAATCTATTTATGACATCGATAACAGTGGCCAACTACCATTTTTGGATACTTTTGTAATTAGGAACGATAATTACACAATAGAATTTGATATTTATAGAAAAAATACTGCCGCGCAGATAGATTCCTAATTGCCCCCTCCACTTTGTGTCTTAGGCAGGCTATGGTTGTTCCCCTTTATAAGGGTGGTGACCTTGGTGATCCCTGCAATTTTCGGCCGATTTCGTTATTGTCAACCCTTTCAAAAATCCTCGAAAAACTTGTTAAGGAGCGGATTGTGATGTTTCTCAAACAACATCAAATTTTACACCCTAACCAATTTGGCTTTCAATCCGGTAGGTGTACTGATGATGCGGTGTTTCAATTCTTGGAGGAGGTGTATTTTGGTTTCAACAGCGGAGAGGCTATTGCAGCAGTGTTTTGCGACTTATCAAAAGCATGTGATTGTGTGAGTCACAGAATTCTGCTGCAGAAGCTTGATACATATGGATTCAGAGGAAACGTACTGGAGTGGTTTCGGTCTTACCTGGATGGGCGAGTGCAGAGGGTCATCATCGGCTCAAAAACATCTGACGCAGGTGCGATCAGTTGTGGGGTTCCCCAGGGTTCAGTTCTGGGTCCACTGCTTTTTTTGTTGTACATTAACGACCTTGCTTTTCTGGACATTGAGGGACAATTTACGCTTTTTGCCGATGATACTACCATACTCTGGCATAATCCTAGCCCTATCGCATTGAGGGATAGAATTTCAACTGATCTCCCAAAGATTGTACAGTGGTTTGATACTAACTTGTTGACTCTCAATGTTGATAAAACCAATATCTTGGGTTTTAGGTGTAACGTGGGTGGCTTGTTGCTTGGGGATGTTCCACTTGTTTTGAAAACAGAGACTAAATTCTTGGGCATTCTTCTCGATAACCATTTAAGATTTGATTCACATATTATGGGGCTGACAAAGAGGGTGGCTTCTGGATGCTATGCTGTGCGTGTGGTATCGAGAGAGATTGGTGTTTCTCTGGCTAGGAAGGTGTACCATTCTCTAGTGGAGTCGCATTTAAGGTATGGAATTGTGTTTTGGGGGAATACATACAATCG
This sequence comes from Pissodes strobi, assembly GCA_016904865.1. Taxonomy (NCBI): domain Eukaryota; kingdom Metazoa; phylum Arthropoda; class Insecta; order Coleoptera; family Curculionidae; genus Pissodes; species Pissodes strobi. The sequence goes on from MU183727.1 coordinate 65,306, forward strand.
TTTGCTGCACTCATTGTTTGTTTTACAGAAAAGGGCAGTGCGATACATCTATCAAGTAAACGGTAGGGAATCATGTAGGCCCTTATTCAAATCCAAAAAAACGTTGTCATCATTGTTTGTTCTGGAGACGGCTTGTATGATGTATAAGCGTAGGGATAACCTGCCCGGGCCTAGTCACTCTTATGCTACTAGGCAAACACAAGACCTTCACTTGCCTATACCTACTTCGGCCCTGGTGAAAAATTCAATTGTATATGAAAGCCGTAAAATATATAATCACCTTCCTGATACTTTAAAGGTTTGCCCTGCGCTTTCCTTATTCAGGCGGTCTGTAAAGAAGTTATTGGTGGAGAGGGCTTATTACGATTTGGGTGAATACTTTAATGACCGCTTTTAATCTATGTGTATTTTTGAGGGACCTTGCTCTGTATTTGTATTATTTTGTCTAGATGTTTTGATTTTGATTGTTTACTGTGTTTTAGACTGCTCTTAACTTAACTTATCTTATTTTATTGTATTCTATTGTATTGTGTTCTATTGTATTTTATTTTTATTTGGAAAATAATGTTTATTGTGGTTTTAGACATTGACTCTGCTTTGTAAAGACTTTTTTTTTTGTATACTTGCATGCAATTGAAGAGCTTTGTTAACAAGATTTATCTTACTAACAATAAAGCATAATTGACTTTGACTTGACTTTGACACTCGGTAAAGAAATATTTAATAATGAAAAGGAGACAATTAAGAATATTTTGAAGGCTAATTGAAGTGCTAACTTAATAGATAGACTAATTAATCGGCATGTGTTTAGAAAGACCATTCGTGATTCCACTTCTTTCGTTATGTATGTAGTCTCAATATCATATAATCCTCAGTATACTAGACGACTCCAAAAAGTTTTTAAGAATGTAGGTTTAAAATTGGTATACCAAACTCAGTTTATCATTAAGAAATTATTGGATAGGCCAAAGAACAAAACTAAAACATCTCGGAAAAAAAGTAGAATTTATGAAATTTGATACATGGACTGTAACAAAAATATGTTGGGTAAACTAGAACTAGAAGATATATACGAACGGAATTCGAGGAACGCATAGCTCATTTAAAGTATGAATCAAGTGTTGCTGAGCATGCGTTTGAAAAATAATCATAGAATAACAATTCAAAATTAATTCATAATATATCTGATAGGATATTATTAAACGCATACGAAAGTATAGAAATTATTAAATGTATGGATAGTTTAAATAGAGAGAGTGCTTATTCCATTTAGTCCACTGTACTGGTTGATCAAGCGAGTAGTATCCAGAATTGGTTCTTTTTTATTTCACTTGATTAAGCAAACAGGTAGTATAAAATAGAGTTAAGTAGATTGTAAGTGTAGTTTTCATCATTTCCTGATGATGATTAGCGAAACGCGCATCTGTTTCGGTATTGTCGATAATTTCAGGTTCTATGATTTTTATTTGATTATATTTTTTTACAGAAATTCAAAAGATTAAGAAGAATTCAAGACGAAGAGAGTGAAGGAGAAGATGAACATGATGCAGAGCAGGACAGGGAACAAATTGCAAATGACCTATTTTCAGAAGACGTAAGTAGTTACTTGTTTTACTTTCTAAAATAAAAATAACCTATGTACTATGTATGTTCTGCTATTACTAATACTCATTTTTAGAAAATATTAGTATTTATACATTCAGCCCATGTCGATTTAAGTCAATGGTAAATTATAAGCACTTTGTAGTTGTCCTCAAAAACATCATTTTTTTCTAGATTAATTAGGCCTAAAGTGGTCCTATTTTTTGCATCATTACTTACAATAATACAGGAAAGGGATGCAGAAGGTAAAACAAGTTCTTACATTTTTTCAACTGATCAAACAACCTTATGGTATAATATGGTTTTTATTAATTGTCTTATTGCGTATTATACTAATAAATATCTACGTTTCTGAGATAGTTTTCCAATTTTTCTTATATATTACCTTGCAATTGCAAACGTCACTACACTAAGATATTTAGTGTAGTGTACTAAAATATTTAACAATATTAAATTTATATAACACCTAAAGTGAGGCAAAAGGCGAATCTCCAAATCATTTTAAAATGCAAGATACGTTTTATAAGAAAACGTCGATTATATTGAATACATTAATCATTCATCTATATCTCTTTTATAAAATGCACTACCATTACATTTTCTTAATTTAGGATGATGAAAGACAATCCGAGCGGAGCCACCGGCCTGCAGCCGAACCCGAGCACTTCGCCGAAGAAGAAGAGGAGGGCGAATACTCCGACGCGGATGACTTTATAGTGGACGACGATGGTAAGCCGATCGCTAAAAAGAAAAAGAAACCGATTTTCTCGGATGCAGCCCTCCAGGAGGCCCAGGAAACTTTCGGAGTTGATTTTGATTATGATGAATTTTCTAAATATGACGACGAGTATGATGAAGAGGAGGAAGATGAAGAAGATGAGTATGAGGAAGGTCAGTGCTTATATAACATATTCTTAATCATTCTAGATAATGTAGAGGCAATTGCAAAGACTAGTTACTAGGGCATAAATTGTTAGTTTATTTTTCATTTAGTCAACCAGAATTCAGGAGTTTTTTAAAATTGCCACAATTTTATGAGCAATTAAAAACTGTTTCAATTCAAGTGTCACAACCATTTAGTAAAAAATCGGGTAAAATACGTTTCGCCCCTGCTGGAATCATCAGACCTGAGGTAAGAGGCATCTATCATAATGACCAAACTGGCATGTGCGCAATAAAGTAATACATCATTAGCAATCTTACGTAGCAACCTGGCGATCAGCGGTGATGACTACACATCAGAACATTCACTTCTGGATCTGATTCAAATATTGTTGGTAGCACCACTCTGTACTAACACCTATTTCGATGTATTTTGTGGTTTTGCTAAACAATGTTTTTTGGTCAAATGTTTGAGATGATATTTTTGGATGTACCTATTTGCCAGAGATGGTCTTAATAATACAATACGTACAGGTGGACATAACCTAGTGAACTAAAAATAGAATATGCGCGCCAAACTATTACTTTGTGACTTAACCTTTTTTGTCCCTAAGTTAACTGAGGACTTCTAGTTTATGATGAGCTTTTATTTTTGTGGATAGCTTCAAAGTGTAAATAAATATTATTAAAAGTAGGTTAAAAGTTATGTGACTTATCATATTAAGGTAAAAATTGTCAAATTGTGATTTAACCTAGTCTGGCTCTGAGTTACAGATCTGTATTCTTATTGGATGCTGAGTATATGCGCTATTTGTGCTATTAATAGTTGTAATCAAATCAAAATAAGCTTAGTATCTAAAGACAAGTGTCTCATTGACAAAGCAGTACTTAAAATAATGAAAATATATGTACGTACAGAAACAAAGTGAACTCAGCTTAACCCTAACAACAATTTTTTAATAAAAATACACACAGAGAATTAAAAACCATAGCACATTAAAAGTTATCGCAATAAAATTCATTCACACTATAATATGCTCCACCAACTAGCAAATTCCGGACTCTCTTCCTAAACAGTTTCAGATAAGGCAGATATGTAAAATGTCTTGGAAGATGGTTGTAGATTTTAATGCTTTCGTATTTGATTGACTTTTTAATCAAGGCGGATACCCCCATATTGGTAACATTAAATTAGTGACATGATGAGTTACATAAGATGGATTTTGCGAGGTAAAATTCTGTTTATTTTTATGAATGAGGGTTACCGTTTCTAAAATAAATAGACTATACAGAGTCAAGATATTCTCCCTTTTAAACAATGGTCTACAGTCATCCTTGTTTTTTGCTCCACATATATATCTAATGGCACGCTTCTGAAGAACAAAAAGAGAGTCCATGAGATACTGGCTACAAAACCACCAAATCCTATCCCATATCTCAGTCTCGATTCAATTAGGGCAAAATATACAGTTTTTGCCAATGAGTGTCCAAGTTCAATGGCAGTTATTTTAACTGCAAAGCAAGCAGATGCAATTTTTTTAGAAAGGGACGAAACGTGAGGCCCATTTCGTTGCTTCCGACTCTGGGCAAGGTAGTTGAGAAATTGGTTTATAAGCGCGTTATCAGTTTTATTAATAGACATAATATACTTTCCAGCTGCCAATTCGGGTTTCGTTCTTCCATGAATACTGGTGATGCGATCTTTGGCTTTCTTGAGACTCTGTATCTGAGGATTAATGAGGGGGATGTTGCAGCGGCTGTTTTCTGCGATATTGCGAAGGCCTTTGATTGTGTTGATCATAGGATTCTTCTTGCTAAGCTTCAGCTGTATGGTTTCCGCGGCAAATCTTTAGAATGGCTCGGCTCTTACCTTAAGGAGCGCTCTCAAACAGTGCTCCTTAACAACAGTGAATCACTTCCACGTTGTATGAACTCAGGTGTCCCTCAGGGATCTGTATTGGGCCCGCTTTTATTTTTGATTTATGTTAATGATCTATCGGGCATTAGTATTCAGGGAAGATTCACCATGTTCGCAGACGACACCACAATTCTTTGGCATGACAGTAATAGTGAGCGATTGACATTAAAGATTACCTATGACCTAATTAAAATTAAAGAATGGTGTAATGCTAACTATCTAGTTCTCAACATTTCTAAAACTAATATATTAACATTCAAATGTAACTTGAAAGGAGTTTCTATAGTTGATACCCCTGTAAACGAACTAGATTCAAGCAAATTCCTTGGGCTGCATATTGATAATCTCCTAAGGTTTGAAGATCATATTAAATATATATCCAAGAAAATATCTAAAGGATGCTATGCTGTAAGAGTCGTGTCTGGGGAGTTGAACGAAACTGCAGCTAGGAGTACATATTTTGCCCTGGTCGAGACTCATCTAAGGTATGGCATATGTTTTTGGGGATCATGCAGTAATTACCTCTTCACCGCTATTTTTGTATTGCAAAAGAGGGCTGTTAGGTATGTGTACGGCATGAGACCCTCTGAAAGCTGTAAACCAGTGTTTAAAGCTAAAAAACTTCTTACCCTACCATCCCTATTTATTCTGGAAACGGTATGTCTGGTTCACAAAAAGTACGTCACCGAAATTCATTCGCAGTCATACTACCCAACACGCAGTTCTCACGTGGCTTATTTCCCATACCAACTTCCGACAAAATTAAAAGATCTCTTATTTATACTGGCAAAAAATTATTTAATCATTTACCACTACAACTGCGTCAGATTGGCAATTTAAAAATGTTTAGAAGAAAGGCCAAAAAGCTACTAGCTGCAAAAGCTTATTATTCGGTAGATGAATTTTTTCATGACAGTCTAATCTAGAGCAATGTGTTGTGGTTTGGGTACATTGTGTAATGCGTTTTAGTGCTAGTTTTGTTCCTCCATTTATTGTATTTATGGTTTTTATTATTTTTAGGTATTATTTTTTTTTATGTAATCACTATTTAATGTTTTGTTGTTTTAATTTTTATGTCTTCTACTTTTAATTATTTTACTTGATGCTTTGTCTCTGAAAATAATTTTATACTTTTTTGACAATAAAGCTTTATTTATTATTATTATTATTATTATTAAAGCTCAACTCACTGTCAATTACAACTCCTACAAATTTTGATTCGGGATGACATTCAATCATCATACTATTGACTGTAGGATGCCCCAGGTTGCATCTAAATGATACGACATTGGTCTTTGTCAAGTTCAAAAGAAGAAAATTTGCGTCACACCAGGATTTGAGTCTTTGAAGATCCGAGAAAATTGCTTGCTTCAAGCTCAAATGGTCAGCACAAGGCCATAGAATAGTGTCATCTGCAAATATAATAAATCTCCCTGAAATATTAAGCCAAGCAAGGTCATTTATAAAAATTAGGAATAAAAGTGGTCCCAGAACTGAACCCTGTGGAATCCCCCATTTTTTTTTAAACTTCAGATTGAAATGATCCTACACAAACCTTCTGATAACGACCAGACAAATAGGAATCAAACCAAGACAGTGCAACACCCCTAAACCCATAGTGATTGAGCTTCTGCAGCAGAATCCGATGATTAACACAATCAAAAGCTTTTGATAGATCACAGAAAGGTGCTGCATTTGCCCCTCCAGTATTAATACCAGAATAAAGGCCCTCCAAAAACTGAAAGATGGCATCATTTGTATTACGATGCTCCCGGAAGCCATATTGAATAGGGGTTAACAGGTTATGTAAATTTAAAAATGAAATTACTCTAGTCTTTATCAGTTTCTCTACAATCTTCGATAAGTTAGAGAGTAGTGATATAGGTCTCAAATTTGATGGGTCCCCCAGATCACCTCCCTTATGAAGAGGAACAACCTCTGCTAATTTTAGAGAAGAAGAAAAAGCACCAAATTCCCATGAATTATTTATTGATTGGACTAAAATATTCAAAACATGATCCGGAATATTAAAAAACAGTCTTGTGCGTCCTCCCCAGAGCTTCTTTTATTCTTAACATCCAGTATCACTCTCTTCGACCCCTCCAAATGAGTCGGAGTGAAATAAAATGAATTATTGACACCTGTGTGATTGGAGAGAAAGCTAAGTGGGTCAACATCCTGAACTATATTCTTTGTTAGGTTTTCAGCCACCGAATAATAAAATATATTTATTAGGTTTGGGTCTAACTCATTATGCCCAATAGACCCAGAAAAATGGTTTGTTTTGCTTACGTCATTTATAATTGACCAACTCTCCTTTTGCCCATTTGCTGCATTTGCAAGACGATTAGCATAATAAGAATTTTTAGCCAGTTTTATAAGTCTTCTATAAATTGATCGGTAATTATTAAAATAATTGTGGAAGTGACGATCATTTGTAAATTTTGTTATATAATGGAGACTTCTTAGGTTTCTAGAAGACAGCTTCAAACCAGCAGAAAACCAAAGTTTTCTGTCTCGAATTTTAATAGTCCTTCCTGGAAAAATGATGAGGACGATATTCATTAAACTATCATGAAATTCACCAACAGGGTCATGTGATAACAGAACATTATCCCAAGCATTAATATTAATATTGCATTGCTGGTAAAACCTATTATAGTTTGAAGCATTAAGTGTTCTACCCAGCTTATATTTGGATGGTTTTTTTAAAGGAAGCATTGTAACTTCACACAAAACAGCATTATGATCAGGTAAGGCTGCGTTAACAACTGAACATTTAATTTGTTTGGGATATACTTTTGAACATACATAATCAATCAAGGAAGACGAAAACTGCGACACACGAGTTGGACATTTAACATGGATTTTTAGGTTAAAAGATTTAAACAAACCAATCAGTCTTATGGCTGCAAGTGAGTCTGAATTTCAATAATTGTTTAAATCTCCTTTTTTTCATTTTTATTTTTATGTATACCTACATATGGTTAATATGTAAAATGGTTTATCCTTCAATAAATAAATAATAATAATGGCTTTATTGCCAGACAAATCCTCCAAGACATACAGCAACGTCAACAGCCCAAAAAAAAAGAAAAGTGCATTGACATACACTTATACAACACGGTAAAAGCGAATCTGCGCAATACCTCCTGGTATTGATCAGCGCCTTATAGAGCAGTAATACCTGATGTGGTGTATACAACTTGTGTGCTCTATAGAGTGCTCTTAGCGTTTGTGCTGCGGCCTTGGCGATTTTGGTGGCGTGGGTACGCTAAGACATTTTGTTTTTTACGTTGACCCCCAGCAAGCCCAGGCCAGAGTCAGTGTTTGCCCTGTCATTGATAAGTCAGGTCCTGCGGTGTTTCCTTTTTTTTGAGAAGACAACTGCTTGAACCTTGCCTGCATTAAAGTGAACTTTGTTTACCTCACCCCATTCTACTATGGCATTGATGGCAGCAATCTGATTTTCTGGCTCGCGTTGGGAATGAGCAGCGGAAATTCAAGTCTGGGACATGAATGAGGATATGAGAATGCTATCGTCTGCGAAGCTGTAAATAGAATTATTTGTCCAGTCTAAGGGATTGTTGATATAGAGCAGGAACAGTGTGGCAGATAATGAGGAACAGTGGCATTGATTTTAAGTTTCTCCAAGAGATGTCTATCAATACCAACTTGGATAATTCGATCCCTTAAAGAATTGGAAAGCCTGCTAGTAGTAGTAGTCTGTATACTGTCAATTGGCTTAACAATCCGCCCTTAATATCGAAAAAATCAAATATACAACCGATTTTTAAGCCGATTTGATGCCTCACTTAACAGAAGTGCGGTCAACACATTAAAACATTTTTCTAGCGTGACCGCCTCTGACCGTCCCCAACTGCCACCCTCAATCTAGAAATATTCAAATATACATCTGATTTTAAGCTCGTTTGATGCGGTCACCCCAGTATAACATTTTTACAGCAAAACCGCCTCTGACCGCCCCTAACTGTCTGTTTCAATATCGAAAAACTCAAATATGCAACTGATTTTCAAGCTTTTTTGATGCGGTAACTTAACAGAAGTGCGGTTATTTATTTGATTTTTTGTAATATTGAGGGTAGCAGTTAGGGCGGAGCAATCTTACTCTAAATATTGTTTTAATGTGCTAAGTGACGGCATCAAATCTACCTAAAAATCAGCTGTATATTTCAATTTCTTGATATTGAGGCAGCAGGTGGGGGCGGTCAGACGCAGTTATGTGAGTTGTGCTGTAAAAAGGTTATGCTGTGTTGACTGCACACTTGCTAAGTGATTGACATTTAAAGATCCTTTACAGGCGTAGCCGACTATATTCAAATCGGCCTCTCCTATTGGTCTATCCATCTAGAGCTCTCGTGGTGCAGAGGTTTAGATAGTTGGGTCTCACCTGGAAGGCACGGGTTCGAACCCCGTAGCTTTTCTTTTATTTTTTTTTAAATTATGTTTCTAAATAGTTTTTTTCTTAATTTTGGGTATGTCTTGGGTTAGATTGGGTTAGCACCTGGTTAGTTTCCTTTTCTTGAGCCCCGTAACGAGCGAAGCGAGCTGAGGACCATGCGGATCGACCAATAGGAGAGGCCGATTTTGATATAGTCGGCTACGCCTGTAAAGGATCTAAAATGCAAGTGATTGCATCAAATCTGTCTGAAAATCAGTTGCATATTTGAATTTTTCGATATTGGGGATTGTCAGAGATGATCGCGCTGTAAACATGTTTTACTATATTGACCACATGTCTGTTGAGTGACCCGACTTGAATAAGTTATTCATTTCTGTACAAATTAGATTTGCCCAATATTTTCCTTTCAAGTTTGCATTTTAAAATTTTCTATATCACACTTTAAATGCATACTACCAAATTTCTCCACAGGGTGGTCAGAATTATGAACTACCCGAAAATATTTAAAATTTGTTTCAGTAGTTTTTAAATCTCGAGTACTTTTAGACACCATTTTCGCATTCGTGGAAAAAAAGATGGAAGCCGTGGAATGGCAGATAATTCAGGAATGTTAGCAAATCTGTAAAACTGAGAAGATCTGATTTAAAACTTTGGTTATTTTTTACTTAAATCAATTACTACATAGAATTGGTAGTTTTCTAAAAACATTTTCATCCTACGCTATCTCTTTTTCATGCAAATGTAAATGTGTACTGTGTATGTGTAAATGTAGCAGTAGTGATAAAGAGCATATAGAAGAGAGATAACACCGCTCATTACATTGTGATTAAGGGAACATGATGATCTGAGATTTTTAGTAGGGGCCCTCTTAGAACGATCCATTTTCAAGAAAACGATTCCTCGATTCTGTGAAACCATTTTCGAGATGCATAGTTTTGTATATGATAGACGAAATTACAGCTCATTTTAGATAGTCGGCAGTTTTTTTTTTACTTTTAAAATTAAGTGTATTTTTAGATGAAGAGGGAGAGAAGAGGCGGCGACAAAAGAAGGCTGCCAAAAAACGTCCTACAAAGAAGTCCATATTTGAAATATATGAACCCTCAGAACTTAAAAGGTAAGATTTAATGATTAAGCTACGAAACAGTATAAAATATAATAATCAATCCAATAAAAAGTATAATAACACATTTGACTTAAGAAATATAAATACAACATTTCACAAGATATATTTTTGCAAGCATCATGTTTTTGCGTGTTATTGAGCATACCCTTGCATTATGTCATACAAGATATAACACCATTAAATCTGAAGTTCTCAATATTCAGCAATGATCTGAATCAAACCTTTTGTTGCTAATTATTAGGAAGCCCAAGATCCTTAGCGTTTGGTGTCAGTTTGCAGACTTACTTCTAGAATTTCATACTTACTTATTCTGTAGATAGATTGTCAATTTTCATTTGCTTTTAAAATGTCATCTTTTTTAGTTAATATTTTATTCTATTTTATACATCTAATTTTAATATGTTGTTTAATCCTTTTAATTGTAATATATTCATCGTTTGTAGAATACTTAATTTAATAATATATTTTAATATGGGTTGTCTTCTCTAATAGTAATTTTAGAATAATTTCATGGGAAGTGCAGTCGTAAAGATTAATCTTTTTATAAAGCCGTTTTTTAAATTGCTTTGAATTTTAATAGGGGCTTCTTCACTGATCTTGACAACGAGATTCGTAGCACCGATATTCCTGAAAGAATGCAATTACGTGATGTGCCACTTACAGCTGTGCCAGACGATTCTACAGAACTGGACGACGAAGCTGAATGGATTTACAAACAAGCGTTTTGCAAGAACACAATATCTAATTTGGATGCAAATTTAACGCAAGTATGTCGATCTAGAGTCAAACTACTTAACTCAGTTTATTGAGTACACAGATATTCTTTATATTGATTTTGTTCTGTCATGGATTATGAAATTATCCCATTTATTTTTAGTTCCAAAAGAATTGATACAATTTTGTGTTTGTGCCAAAAGAAATTGGACAATCCTTCTTTCTTATATAATGGTATCATGCCGTCATTTCTTTATGAATGAGTAATCATTTGTTTTTGTATTTAGTTTTTTAATGCTCGTTCACCTCTTGATGTATTGATATGAAAATTTGCTTCACCCAATCACTCGAGGAAACCACAATGTTAAATTTTAAATTCATTTAAAAGTACCCATTGATGTTGTAGTAATCTATCAGGGACTACTCAGGATGACAAAATTATTGTCACAAGTGATGTAGGTTGAATTGCAGGTTTTAAATATGTCCATGTGCATAATTTTGATTACTGTTCAGGACCATTTATCATTATTGTTCTTTTGTAGGAAGCCCGCGAAAAACAACGCAAAGGTCCTCAGACTATAGGAAAAATTCGCAAAGCTCTTGACTTTATGCGAAATCAACAATTGGAAGTTCCTTTTATTGCTTTCTACAGGAAGGAATATGTACAACCTGAATTAAACATCAACGATTTATGGAAAGTGTATAAATGCGACGCCAAGTGGTGTCAACTCAAAACAAGGAAGGAGAACCTCCTTAATTTGTTTGAGAAGATGAGGTCATATCAGATGGATCAAATCTTTAAGGATCCTGATGCACCAATTCCTGAAAATGTCAGGTAAGCAAACCTAGGCTGAAATTTGCTTTAAAGCTATTACGGATTTAGTCATTATTTTCTCTCTTATTTTGCTGTTTATTTTGATATCTCAGGAGAGGAAATTCCATTATACTTGATAAAACCGTGATAAAATAAAATACATTTGCCAGCATAATTTTAACCGTGAAGTGAAATTTTCCATATAATCTGTGACTAATAGCCTAAACCTAACTACTCCGAATAGATGCTCAGTGGGCATAGGCTATAGAAAAATGCTACAATTGTATCGAGAGATTGCGCCACCATTATTACGAATTAAATTTTATGGTATTTCGTCGCTTGCCAAACAACGGCCAAACGCCTTTCAGAACTCGGGTCGCTCGCGCTGTTGCCAAATTTAAATGTACTTAAAATAGATTATGTATAATAATTAAATATAAAAAGAGGCTTCTATTTTATTTCGGATATTTACCTATGATTTTAAATGTTGCAGGACCGGAGTTTTTTTATTTACAGTTTGTGGTTTGTGGTACGTACCTATATAGGTATGATAATAGGTATAAACATACTTTTTTTAGTTATTTAGGCATACCAACCTATTATAGGAACTTAACATAACGTGTCCTATAATATAATTATATTAATGATGTGTAAAATTATTAAAAATCTTGTACCTACTACCATAAACCTAACTATTCGGCGTAGTTAGGTTTATGCTACACTACAATATATGAAATCCAAAATAATGTATAGGTACCTAGGTAGATACCTATCAAATATGACCCCGGATCCGGAACACTAAAAACATTAAATAACTAATATTCAGCAATACAATTATCACCCTTATTTCGTAAAAACGTATAAAAACGCTCTCTTTCATCTTGCGAATATTCATCAAAAACTGTTTCGCGGAAAACTGCGGCCGGTCCAGCACGATGCATATGAACTAAGGTAAGACCTACGTGCTTCCTCGATCCTCCAGCAAAAAACGCGCGGCGCCCTGCACGGCGCGCGTAGCTAAATTTTCAAAATAATCGCAATTGCAGCAACGCAGCAACTAGTTAGGTTTATGGCAGGATCAAGTGTTTGCGGAGCTCTCACAATTCATACATTAATTATTATTCTCCTATTTTTGACTATAATAATATATTGATATTAGTATTGTTTTCAACATGTCAGACATCACCTGTTGTTTTTATAACTGCAATAATAATCGAAGAAATCACGGGATTAAATTATTTGGAATTCCCCTAAAGAACGACGAACTTTGCGAAAAATGGATTTTAAATAGTGGTAAGAATAAAACTTTCAATGAACCTTGAAGTTAATCTGAAGGAATAAAACTGGGGATTAATCAAGAACTTTATCGAAACCTATAATAGTGGGCATAATACCTCGGGCTGTTTCATACGGGTGTCTCAAATTTGAGATATGACGTCATCGACTATTTTTTTAAATGAAAGCCCTTTTTTATTATTCTTTTAAAGGGCATAATAAAGTTTTCATAATACCTCTCTGAAAACTATCATTTTCGACGTCTCTGTAGAGCAAAGAAAGTAAGTCTTTTCGATCCGGGCACGGGAAAAATTTTCCCGGTCCCTAATTAGGGAGCGGGAAAAGTTTTCCCGCTCCCTGTTGTAAGTGCTAAATTTTCAGTTATTTAGTCACAGAATAAGCATAAAGTAGAATAAATTGGGTTAAAATTATACAGCGATGCAATCTACAAGATTAATCTAGTACATTTTAGCGTCAATAGTCTAATTTTAAGTAAAATTATTTCATTTATTCTGACATTACTTGTCACAAATACTTTAAAACTAGCTGCCTATTCAATTACAACAAAGCATACAAACACATTTCCATAGCAACGCTTGATGAATATTAGATAAATACCTGTCTTGCTTGTCTTGCAAGTTTGTCGTTTGCTTTCATTTGAATACAAAATGTATTATGACATGATTTTGGATACGTAAAATTATAATAATTTTATGTTTATGTCTTGATTTCAGAGAGGTATTATGAAAAATATCGTTCATTACACGTCCAGAAACAGCTTTTCCTGTGCTTGCACGACTTCCGGTGTTCGGCTACGCCTCACACCAGAAACTATCGTGCGCGCACCGGAAAAGCCTAGTTTCTGAACTGGTAATGAAATATACTATTCAGTTTGGCACAGAGTAATCGACGTGTGCTAGCTTAGTTTAGTTATCTAAAAAAAATATCTCTCCTTTAGTCAATTTATTCCAAGCACTGTATACCTACGAGCCGCCACTGCCCATTACTATGCAGGGTGTTCGTTAATGACATGCTAATATTAAAAGGTTGATTCTTGGACACATTGTAAGAAAAAACTTCTTATGAATGTATGTCCTAAACAACTTAACTTTTAGATACAAAGGGAGGTAAAGTTTAAAAAAAGCAAAAAAAATTATATAAGTGCGATTCTATTGTAGATATCTTTATGAAATTGGGTACACGTCTTTTAGGCATCAATATGTATTTTCTGTTGTACAGCCAGTTTTTTTCCAGTGGCGTCCGTACCAGTTTTGCATTGAATATTTTTGAAGAAAAAATGGTATGTACCTTTATCTTAAAATAAAAATCATTTTTGAAATCCGCATACATTTCTAAACAAATTTGATCAGTTGGTGTTTTTAAGTCCGATGCAAGGCTTTCGCTTAAAAAAAATCAATAATCGTTTCTTTGCATGGTCATAACAATTACGTTAATGAGAATATCACAACGTAGAGAATTAGATTTTATTTTTTTAGGTGAAAACCGTGTGTCGGGCTAAAAAAAAATCAAGTGATCAAATCTTTTCCTTAAGAAATAAAGATTTCAAAAATATATATATTTTTTATTTTAAGAAAAGTCAGTGGCGTACCACTGCTTGTCTAATAATAGTTTTGCCAGAAAACTTCCACAGGCTACTGACGAAATAACTCTGGATTTCTCCTGCGACTTTTAGTAGCAATTCGACGCAGGAGAAATCCAGAAGTGTCTAATTATTATTATTTTTTTAAAGTTAAGACGTTTAGGGCATATTATGTTCATATGAAGTTTTTTCTTAAAACGGGTCCAAGAATCACCTCCTTAAATATTAGCGTGTCATTAAGGAACCACCCTGTATAAATAACTTTATATTGTAGGAAATCAGAAGTTACTTGGTTTACCAAAGGAAGAAATCTACCGCAATTATGTATGCGAAAGGCATTTTTTGGAAACGGATTTTTAAAACAGCAATCAATTAAACTCCTCCGCACCTTCTACGCCAAAACAACTTAAAGGACCAGCTCAAAAAATAAATAACACTGATAAACCAAAAAAATTTTTTTTTAAAAGGCAAATTAAATGCGGCAAGCTAGCAGTATTAAGACAAAACATCAGATTGGGCACAAAAATTAAAAGACAAAAGGTCAATGTCCCCTCATTGCTCCTTGCCGCAATGGCTTGTTTGTCACTAGCAGCAAAAAGTGTTGTGGGGATACAGTTTCGCGGTAAAAGGCGCTGGAGAAAGATTTCCTTTTATTATAAATCTCCCTCAGCTTACCGCTTTTTAAAGCGGCAAGGTTTAATTCTCCCCAGTGTTTCTAGTATAAGAGGTTGGATTGGAGAATGCATCTTTAAAACGGGAATCGACAAAACGGTCTTAAATCACCTCCAAAAAAAAACATTCTACCATGTCTAGTGAAGAACGGAAATGTATTTTGGCTTTTGCCGAAATGCCGATTATAAAAGATTTGGAATATTCCAAAATAAATAGAAATTATTGAGGGTTCCGAGGATCTTGGTCCTTTAGGACGTCTTCCGAAACATGCTAAACAAGTTTTAGTTTTTTCTATTCGAGGCCTGTATCACAAATGGAAATTGCCTTTGGCATATTTTGTTTCCGGGACCTCGGTAAAAGGCGAAAAATTTAAATCTTCAATTTTGTACGCCCTCGATAATTTAAATGCTGTTGTATTTCTTCCAAAGGCAATCGTTTGTGATCAAGATTCAAACAATAGAATAGCTTTTAGTTTGTTAGGAATAAGTGCTGAAACGCCATTTTTCTTTTATCAGAAGCACAACATTTTTGGGTTATTCGATGTACCTCATTTATTCAAAAATATCCGGTATAACTTGCTACAGAATAATTTTACCTTGTTCGAGAACATTATAAGTTTTGATCATATTAAAAGAGTGTTTGCAATAGGGCACGAGCCATGCCAAAGCTTTCTCAGAAACATATTAACCCAAATGGTTTCGAAAGAATGTCCTTTAAATTAGCCTTACAGGTTCTGTCCCATACTGTTGCCGCAGCGGTAAAAACATGTGTCAAAAACAACGCTATTTTTTTGGAAGATATGAATCATTTATTTGATTCTTTAAATAGTAAACGAGTCTATTCAAAAATCCTTACGGTTGTGCTTTGCCTGACAAAAATACCATAATATTCCAAGCTTTTAAAAAAGGCTTAGATATTTTTCAAAATTAAAAACTCGAAGCAGAAGGGCCGTCTTGTTTTGATGGTATGATTCAAACCATCAATGCAATACATGTCTTATTTGAATCGGAGAAATAAAAAAAATCGGGTTTTCTTTTAACTAACAGATTAAATCAGGACTTCCTGGAAAATTTCTTTTCGACTACTAGGCAACATGGTGGATGGAATATAAATCCCAGTGTAGATATGTTTCGAAAATGCTATTCGATCCAATTTGTAACGAGTTTTCTAAAAGCTCGCTAGTCAAATTGTGAAAACGATAATGACGAGCAACTAAAAATTAAATAACAAAAAAACTCATCAGGCTTAGTTTACAATTTTTAATTAACAACGTTCATATCTTAACAAATTCAGAATTCAAAATTCAAATTTAAAACTCAAAATACAATAATTTTATTCATGCCATAATGTACATAACAATGCCGATTGCAAATTTTAATTTCTTAACCCAAAATTAGACAACATTCAACATTCACTGTTCTCCACTACTGGATGGTTCTTTTACTCACTTTCCAGGTAACACTGATGATGACACCGGCCGAAAGCGCTCTGTTACACTTATTTAGAGGTCCTTTTGGATTAAAATTTTATGTATGGAATGCAAAGAGTGTTTCATTTAGTATGTTTCGTACATGCACACAGCTTTCACTCTCAACTTATTAAATTTAAGGGCGCATACCTAAAGTAATTTCATGAAAGAAACATGGGGTGTTAAAAAACGGTTTTTTATAAATATTCTTAAAAGGACTTTGTTGAAATTTGGCAGGTCTATTTTTGGTGATAGTTTGTTTGAGAAATGTACACCACTAACTATAATTTTGTTCCTATCTGACCCCGCTTTCGAAAAAAAAATAAATACCTTTTTAATATATGTTATTGCTCTTGCAATAAGCAAGTTGTTTTTATTTTTTTTTCTTTCAAATTCCACAAAATATTTTAAGAAAATTTGTCATCGCTTGTCTTAAATTAGTGTGCAAAAAAGGCTAAAAATATCTGAGTATAGGTCAGGGCGCAGATATTAATAACAAAATTTAACACCCAGTATCTAAAAAACAATGCATTTCCAGACCCATGTTTATACGGACCTTTTTTCATATAATAAGTTCACCAATATGCACTTAACTAAAAAGTAATCATTCTGTGTAGAAATTTATTACACCAGAAGAAGAAAATTCTTTGTTGTTTTGCAAAAGTATGAATATCACAAAGTTTCGGAAATCAACAAATATTTTTTTTGCTGTGCTAAATTCCTACACAAAATGGTGTAGTGATTATAAGACATCAATAAAAATGTAACCAAGGCAACCAAATGTTAAGTTGCCTCGTCGTTTAAAAATCTTTAGTCATTTAATAAATTAATTGGCCAAAATAAAAAAAAAAACAAGTGCATCTCGAAAAACATGACAGATGTCAAAAATCTGACAAACCTGTTTTTTCTGATTAACTAGGCAATTAAACTGATGCATAAAACAAAAAGTTCGATTCACGCATAAAAATTCTCGGTCCGATTGAATTTTCGAATTTTTTGCAATGTCTTATTCCAACCCCTCTATAATACAGTTCCTACCAAAATGAAATATTTCCGATAAAGTATCTTTTTCTCAATAAAATTTTCTACAACATAATTCGAACCGCATTTTGATATCTTTTATCTTTCAAAACTTGTGACGTAATAAATGTTTATTATTAGGTCCCGTAGTTTAGTAAAAAATTGTTTAAAAAAGTTTTTATTTATATGATGTAAAAACAAAAAAAAAATTGAACTAAATTAAATAATACCAGACCTGGAAATTGATCTTGACAAAAGTAATTCTAACAATCTTTTTTATGTATTTCATAAAATAAATTAACACAGCTAAATCCCAGGACAAGCTATTTTATTATATTGATTGTAAAATGTAATAAATTGATGGGGGAGATTTAATTTAATGTTTATTTTCTTTTTTTTTTTTTGGAGCAATCTTGTTTTTTTTACTTCAGGGTTTTCGCTCTTGTTACAATGCGCCGCTTGCCTCAGGACTCATACCTACACTTTGTTTTACATATTCTGAGAATTTAACGAGTAATCTGTAATGCCTCAATAAGTAAAAAATATAAAATGTTCGTCTTGAAATGCGGAATTTAAAAAAATTGCTTATTTTTTAGTCCACCTTAAATATCCAATTTTTAAAAAATTATCATACTTACCTACGTACTTACAATTCAATTTCGTGTCAACCAACTATCACATAATATTGATGTATATCCTACCTCATACATAAATTGTAAAATCGTTACATTTTCATAGTAATTTACTAAATAATCCCATTTTATTTCGCCTAAATTAATTTAATGGGTACCTACCTACTTACAGACGTATTATTATAGTCTTTTAAAAATCGGTTTTGTATTTAAATAATTAATGTTTCATAATATGTTCATAATAATTATTACATACGTAAAAGAGATATATTTTATTTTCTAATTCAAACGTTTTCGTTATAAAACCAAAAACCCAACCATAGTTAGGTTTATGATAAAACGCATTAAATTATAAATATTCCTCAAACTCACATTTGTTTTCAGACAACCGGCAATAATGCATGATTTTACCGTCGAATTGCGCGCCATCTCATACCGAGTAGTAAAAGTAAGCGAGCCGAAATCGAGATTTGGACGCTCGCTTGGGCAAGCGAGAGTCCAAATACAATACGTTTTTTTACCGTTTAACTGAGCGTCTATTCGGAGTAGTTAGGTGTATGCTAATAGTATATAATATTTTGAAGTGCATAATGCTTAGTTGTATTATTTTTTACAGAGTGATGAAAGATGGCGATATCGAAAGACTAAAAAATGTACAAACTGCAGAAGAATTAAATGACGTTCACAACCATTTTGTCTTGTATTATGCTCAAGACTTGGCAGCTATGCATGCTTCATGGAGAATTAAGGAGAAAGAAAGGTACTATTTTTGTATATTAACTAGTGTTGTGAGTAGCGAATTTTACTTAGCAAACGTTCCCATAAATTCTGTAATTTACGGTAAAGTTCGGGGAGTTTGGGAATTATGGGAGAATGTTGAGGAGAGTTTATTGGAAAGTTATCGAGAATTTATAAAGCGAACGTTACCAAAAAAATTTGTAGTGTATTAATTGGTTTTCCCTTCACATTCTGAAATTTTAAGCGTTAATTTAATACCAAGATTAGATAAATTAATATTTTTTTAGAAAAAGGCAGGAAAGGCGCGAAGCCCGGCTTAAAGCTCTGGCTGAAGCCGAAGACGGTGCAGATGTACCTGATGAATTTCCAGATGATGATCAAGATGACGAGCCAGAACCTGAAACTATAAAATATGCAAATAGATCAGGATCATATTCCTTATGTAGTAGAGCCGGTCTGGATTCACTTTCGAAGAGATTCGGTAAGATATTCTATTTTTGTTATTTCAGTGTTTGATTGCTGAAACTTGAGTATTTCATATACAAATTGATAGCTTAGAAGCTTGAAGGATGGACAGTTTTGCTATTGCTAAAATTTATCCTAAAGTAAAAGAAGGTACATAAAACTAGAAAGTGTGACACATTGAATTGAAAGACCCTACCGATAGAAATCAGCAATTTTCTTGCTCAGTTGGGTCATTGCATCCAAAATATTTATTTCATTGATACTATTTTATTGTAATTTTAGTATGTAATTACGTTATTAAGTAATAAAAATAATATGGTTCTATTGGAAAGTATCTGTATCTATGTACAGGGTTTTTGGTTATATTTAGAATGATAGCTAAAATCTTTATTTGAAGAGTTAGCATAGCATATCAAATTTAAAAGGAGAGTTGGAGGATTGTGGGAGAGTTGACTGGTAGGAGCGGTATATCTACTAGCTGGGATCTTACTTCTCAATAGTTAAACAACTTATTCTACAGTTCAGTGGCAGATAATCTATCTTCCAATATCAGTCCTGCGGTTGACGCTCTTAGTCTTCTTGGGGACTTGTCTACTCCCAATTCATTTTATTTTTATCCAACCGATATTTAAGAAATTAGAAATGTCTATGAAAATAAAAAATTTGAACTCTTCTGGCTGAGATGACTTGTCCTTGAAAATATTTACGAGGCTTCCATAGCAAGCGCTACAATCGCTTGCGGAAGCAATTAACATTTCTTTCCTTATGGATACTTTCCCTCTTCTCTGAAGTTGGCTAGAGTTGTGTCATTTTTTAAGGGAGGAGGCAGCGAATCAGCCTCAAACTTTAGGCCAATATTGCTTCCAACCTTATCAAAAATTGTTGAAAAGGGTCGTATGGTCAGCTACATCAAAAGACAGGGCATTTTGAGTGAGGCTCAGTTTGGTTTTCAGGATTCTAAAAACACAATGATGCTATGTTCTCTATATTGAGGAGTGTATATGTTGGGATGAATGATGGTGAGGTTGCGGCGGCGGTATTCTGTGATCTCGCCAAAGCTTTTGATTGCGCGAATCATAGAGTACTGCTCAACAAATTTGCGGTGAATCGTTTTAGATGCACATCACTGGACTGAATATCATCTTATTTATCGGATCGCCATCAATCGGTGCGCTTTAATGGTCAGGAATCCAACTACCAAGCCATTACATCAGGTGTTCCTCAAGGCTCGGTACTGGGCCCTTTGTATTTTTATTGTACATTAACGATCTCGCGAATATAAACATATCGGGTGAGTTCACGAACTTTGCAGATGATGCGACGATTTTATGGCATGACAGGGATGCTAAAAATTTTGAAAGCAGAATGAATATTGATATTTTGAGCATCAGAGAGTGGTTCAATGCAAATTTTCTAACCCTTAATGTCTCGAAAACAAATATTGTTGCTTTTAAATGTCATGTAGGTAATATTTCCATAGATAAAGAGGTCATCCAAAGTTTGCAAGTTAATAAATTCTTTGGCCTACATAATGATGAAGAATTGGAATTTGAATACCATATTTTTCAGTTAAAGAAAAAAAATTCAAATGGGTGTTTTGCATTGAGAATGGTGTCTCGTGAGCTGGACATGTCTATGTCGAGAAACGTATATTTTGCCCTAGTTGAATCCCATTTACGCTATGGAGTCTATTTTTGAGTATCAGTTTTTGTGTAAATTGAAAGTCCGAGAGTCCAGCAGACCTTATTTTTTATCACTTAGGATATTACCACTTCGCTTCATTTCATTTTGTTTCAAATTTGTTTCTTTTAATTAAAAACTTGTATCTATTGCTCCTATTTTTAAGTATACTTTGATAATGAGATGTAAATTCTGCTTATATCAATAAAGCTATATTTGATTGATTGATTTACCTGAACCGTAAAAATTTGCTGAAAAAGAAACAATTGTCTATCGAGTCTGTGAAGACTTCAACTTCGTTATTTTAAATGGCACACCCCGTATACGGTTCTTTTATCGGATAGACCGTTCGTTGCTGATTTCGAATATACCAGGTTTGATACCTCTATTTTCAAAACTAACTGAGAAAAATGAAAACTATGCCATAAAATGAATGTATTAGAACGAGAATGATATTAAATAATGTGTTGGTCTAAAGCTTTGATCTTATGACACAGTTTTTGAAGATAGGGGTAACAAACCTGGTATATTCCAAATCAGTAACGAACGAACTATCCAATAAATGAACCATTTAAAATAACGAAGTTGATCTTCATTTTTTACAGACTCGATCGTCAATTGTTTCTTTTTTTAGCCAATTTTTACACTTCAGGTATAGCCGTAAAATTTTGAAATTTAATATGCTATGCTAACTCTTCACATGAAGATTTTAGCTATCATTCTAAATATAATCAGAAACCCTGTACAGGGTGGCTCGAATTCGAGTCTATGTATGGGGATCTCGAAAACCGTAAGAGATACAGCGTCAGTCAAATTAAGTCAAAGTTGTGCATTTAGTTGCCTAATAACATGCTGTTTAGAAAGTTTTAAAATTCCCAGTATTTCCGGAGATATCCGAAAAAAACAAAATTTTGAAAAATCGTTTTATTTTTTCCTGGGGTTATTTAAAAATGGATTTCAAATTAAATTGCACTTTTGCATGGCAACTGTTTCAGCTCTATCCAATGGTGGTATCCAGTTTGGAATACGACGTTTAGTCTGGACATGTCTATCGTCAACTTTCTTTTTTTAAATATGAAATTTATTTATTTATTGTTTTTTTCCGATGATATTGGCGTTCTTAATATTAATATGCGTTTTTATTTTTTTGTATTCTTTTTTTTATTCTTATTTTTAATTTTCTTTTTAATTATTTATTTTGCTTTGAGAAAATTTTAATTAGTTTAAGTTACTTTTCAAACTTTTGTATTCTATAAAGTATTTTATTGTATGTGAAATTTCCTTTTTAAGAAAGGACATTTTAGTTCTTGATATCTTTACCGTTAACACACCATACTTGACTATAATGGTCGGACAGCGCACAATCAACTACAAATGCAAATTCAGTTACATTGTTACAAACTCCAATACTAGTGTGGGATCAAAAATACATTGCTGCGGACCATAACTATTAAGAATGTCCAAAAAATGAGCAGTTTGACAATTTACATTTAAAAACTTTAGATTAAAGTCACCGGTAATGACAATAGTGTATGTGAACCTAGCCCTCGTCGATATAGGCATATAACCACCAACTTTTGGCTCTTCTCGACCACATATCAAACATAAAACGGCTGGAAACCCACAGCTGTGGCTGAGGTTAATTACATTGACGATTGTCTAGAGCACAAGGAATAAATTCTTAAAAAAATCATAGGCTGCAACTAGCTACAATTATATTATAATATAACCCACATAACAGGATCTAGTACAGAACAGGAGGTAATGACAGAACCGTCATCAGAGTCGTGAGAACACTATACGGCGAAGTTAATTTCATTTGCAAATAAATGAAGTAGAAATGGAAATTTTATGCTTCAGACTAGGACATGCCTAGTAATATGATGATCATAATAATAATATTATTGTCCTTCTTAACTTTATTTATTGGATCCGATGTTATCTTAACGCCAGATATTTTACTGAATTTCCTGCGCTAGTGCGAATATCTAGATTTTAACAAATTATAATTCATCAGTTATTATTATATACCATTTTGGATTACTTTATGCAGGTATATTCATAAGATTCCCATTATATTGGGAAGAATAAATATTGATATCAATATTGCAAAATATTATACACCTTTAAATTATTATGCTTCTAAAGTTCTATCCTAAAGCTCAATACTACACTGTCGTGTAGTACGTTTGTTTATCATGCATTTTAATTCATTATTTCAGGCGCCTTCGCGTATTATAGGGAGGATTCCTTTTAAAGATTTATTTTTTTTTTAATATATATTTTTTAAATTTATAATCAAAATTTCTATAGGTTTGTTTTCCTATCTAAACTATTTTTCAAAATTTCGGATTTTCTTCCGGATATCTCAAAAAATACTCGGAATTTTGAAACTTTCTAAACGGCATCTTGTTAGGCACCTCAATGTGCAATTTTGCCCTAAGCGTGCCGAGACTGTATCTTTTACGGTTTTCGAGATCCCCATACATAGACTCGAATTCGAGCCACCCTGTACATGTAAGCGAAATATTAGTCTGATATTTGACTTCTATGTACATAAATACAGATACTTTCCAAGGGAACCATTTTATTAAATCGTAAAATTCATCCACGATTCTCAAAGATACTGTTTTTATCAAAACACAATAAAACAAAAAGATCTCAAAATCTACAGTATCGCTTTTATATTTTTAATTTAATTTTTTAATTACATCACTAAAAGTGTTAAATAAAATAGTCCCATATAAAAACAAATAAGCATTTGGTTATACATGAAATTTAAAGACAATAAACAAATACATAGCAGTAAAATACGCTTACCATTAAAATTATCAGTCTAACATCACTGGCACACTAACAACAAATAAACCATGATGGTGTATTTTAACATAAAAACATCAAATATTCACAAAACAGTGCAGCTAGCGACATCCAGTAATAAAACTTTCAGTTACAACAAATTAACACAAAGGAACCTCAAAAATGCGTACGCTATACTAAATGCTAATGGTTAGTATTTAGATTATTAAAAACAAGATGGGGCTCGTAAACAAATCTCTCATTAACACACGAGATGTCAGGGCTTTTGAACGCTCTACTTATTTCTAATGTTTCTAACAAATCAAGTTTTTTACTTTTATTACAGGAATGAAGAACTCTTAACATTTTCATTTGGTGGAAAACTGTTTTCACACGAAAACAAATGATTTGCAAATGAGAATTTAGTTTCGGTGATGTCTGTGTCCTTGTACTTATTAAATTCTGCTTTATGTTCACTAATTCTGACAGATATTTTTCGACCTGATTGACCAATATAAACTGCGGGACACTCATTGTATTTAATCTCGTATACCCCAGATGACGATAGAGACGGAACTGTATCTTTTAACCTAACTAGGTGTTTCTTTAAGTTGTTATCGGTTTTAAAAGATGTAGAAATACCATAGGGAGAAAAGGGTCTGACAATTTTGGTGGATAAATGGCCAAAGTATGTAAGTGACTTGAAAGAGTGAATAGATGTATTTTCATTATGTATTAAGTTGTAGGAAAGTGCCTATTTATTTCTATATTAAAAAAAATATTTTATTAATTGATTTATGTGGAAAGAAGTTATTTGTTGCAATTTGTTTAATGATGGAAAATTGTTTATTAAATGAAGTTCTGTTTAAAGGTTTGTTGAAAAGTCTGTAAAATAAAGAATGAAATGCGGCATATTTATGGGAAACTGGTGAATTTGAATTGAATGGGATGACACTGTCAGTAGAGGTAGGTTTTCTAAAAATTTCAAATTCTGTTCTATTATTAGTTCTTTTGAGGTATAGATCTAGAAAAGCTAAAGAATTTTCAGATTCTCTCTCCATAGTGAACTCAGTTTTTGGATGTAGAGTGTTAATGAAAATCAAAAATTCCGACAACAGCTTGTCTCCCCCGCTCCAAAGCATACAGACATCGTCAACGAACCGTTTATAGAAAACAATAGTCTCCATACTTACTACCTATAATTTTTCTTTCTAAGTTAAACATGAACACTTCACTAAGAAATGGAGGTAAGCAAGATCCCATGGCCAACCCTCCTTTTTGTTTGAAAGACTTTCCGTTAAATTGGAAGAAATAAATTTTGTTCTAAGACAATAGTGAAGAGTAATGATATGTTTTCGGCTGATAAGGGATTCAACCTATTTTTCAACATTTTCTGTACCAAATCGATACAGTCCTGAGGAGGTGTGCTGGGAAACAAATTCTTAACATCCAAGGATACCAGAACTGTTAGGGATGTTTAAAGTTTTTATTTGTTTGGAGAAATCAAACGCAGGCATAGAGGCTGAAAATATTCTACAGTCGACTGACATTGTTAATAAGAATATCCTCAGAGCTAAAATTA
Organism: Pissodes strobi; assembly: GCA_016904865.1. Classification (NCBI taxonomy): domain Eukaryota; kingdom Metazoa; phylum Arthropoda; class Insecta; order Coleoptera; family Curculionidae; genus Pissodes; species Pissodes strobi. Next base: position 90,716 of record MU183727.1, read on the forward strand.
TATCACTGCTCAATTAACCGGATAAGCATGAAGGTGGTTATTTTTCTAATAGAAACTTTCTCTTCATTAACTCTATTAAATATAGTGATTTAGTCTTTACGAAGGCAGATAAAGGTTCCTGTTTGGTTGCTTTAAAGAGGATAGATTCATTGACAAGGTATCAAATTCTGTAAGTTCTACAGACTTCGATCTTCTCCCTAGAGACCCCACCAACGCCTTTTTTGGCAAGGTGAAGAGAGCTCTAGACATGGCACTAATTACTATTGAATACTTTAACTCTAATAAATATAAGCTTTACTCTATGAACGCCAAAACACCACTCCTATATGGTTTACCTAAAATACACAAAGACAATATACCTATTAGACCGGTAGTATCATTCGTAGCCTCACCTGTGTATAAGCTTTCCTCTTGGCTCAATGGGATTTTAAAAGAAGTCACCGGTTTTTTGTCTCCTTTTTCAATAAAGAACTCGGTTGATTTCTCCAAACAAATAAAAACTATAGACATCCCTAAAAAAACAGTTCTGGTATCCTTGGATGTTAAGAATTTGTTTCCCAGCATACCTCCTCAGGACTGTATCAATTTGGTACAGAAAATGCTGAAAAATAGGTTGGATCCCTTATTAGCCGAAAACCTATCATTACGCCTCACTATTGTCTTAGAACAAATTTTTTTCCAATTTAACGGAATTTTTTTCAAACTAAAAGAAGGGTTGGCCATGGGATCTTGCTTATCTCCATTTCTTAGTGAAGTGTGCATGTCTAACTTAGAAAGAAAAATTATAGGTAGTAAGTATGGAGACTCTATTGTTTTCTATAAACGGTACGTTGACGATGTCTGTATGCTTTGGAGTGGGGGAGACGAGCTGTTGTCGGAATTTTTGATTTTCATTAACACTCTACATACAAAAATTTAGTTCACTATGGAGAGAGAATCTGACAATTCTTTAGCTTTTCTAGATCTATACCTCAAAAGAGCTAATAATAGAATAGAATTTGAAATTTTCAGAAAACCTACCTCTACGTCAGTGTCATCCCATTCAATTCAAAATCACCAGTTTACCATAAATATGCCGCATTTCATTCTTTATTTTACAGACTTTTCAACATATCTTTAACCAGAACTTCATTTAATAAAGAATTTTCCACCGTTAAACAGATTGCAACAAATAACTTCTTTCCACTTAAATCAATTAATAAAATGTTTTTTTTAATATAGAAATAAATAGGCACTCTCCTACAACTTAATACATAATGAAAATACATCTATTCACTCTTTCAGGTCACTTACATAGTTTGGCCATTTATCCACCAAAATTGCCAGACTCTTTTCTCCCTATGGTATTTCTACATCTTTTAAAACCGATAACAACTTAAAGAAACACCTAGTTAGGTTAAAAGACACAGTTCCGTCTCTATCGTCATCTGGGGTATACGAGATTAAATGCAATGAGTGTCCCGCAGTTTATATTGGTCAATCAGGTCGAACAATATCTGTCAGAATTAGTGAATATAAAGCACAATTTAATAAGTACAAGGACACAGACATCACCGAAACTTATTCCTCATTTGCAAATCATTGGGCTTCGTGTGAACACAGTTTTCCACCAAATGAAAATGAGTTCTTCATTCCTGTAATAAAAGTAAAAAACTTGATTTGTTAGATACATTAGAAATAAGTAGAGCGTTCAAAAGCCCTGACATTTCGTGTGTTAATGAGAGATTTGTTTACGAGCCCCATCTTGTTTTTAGTAACCTAAATACTAACCATTAGCATTTAGTACAGCGTACGCATTTTTGAGGTTCCTTTGTGTTAATTTGTTGTAACTGTTAGTTTTATTATTGGATGTCGCTAGCTGCACTGTTTTGTGAATATTTGATGTTTTTATGTTAAAATGCACCATCATGGCTTATTTGTTGTTAGTGTGCCAGTGCTGTTGGACTGATAATTTTAATGGTAAGCGTATTTTACTGCTATGTATTTGTTTACTGTCTTTAAATTTCATGTATGACCAAATGCTTATTTGTTTTTATATGGGACTATTTATTTTACACTTTTAGTGATGTAATTAAAAAAAATTAGATCTGATGATGCCCTTAGAAAGGCGAAACATGTCACCCTACTTTTAATTAAGAATATAAATGCGATACTGTAGATTTTGAGATCTTTTTGTTTTATTGAGTTTTGAACCATTTTATTGTTATTACTTAATAAGGAAATTACATACTAAAATAATAATAAAATAGTATCAATCAAATTAATATTTTGGATGCAATGACCTAAATGAGCAAGAAAATTGCTGATTTCTATCGGTAGGGTCATTCAGTTTAATGTGTCACATTTTCTAGTTTGTTCTAGAACTATCAGCAAAGTTAATCAAATATTCTGTATAACATATAAAACGTGTTCCGTGTAGTAGCAGCTCATAAATTATAGTTGCATCTATCATGTTAGCATTTTGTTAAAAGTTATATTTCGCTCGATTTCGTTCACGATAAATAATCAACTGTATAAAACTCCACAATTTAAATAGATACTTTCTATATCTTTGTAGCATTATTCCAAAAGTAACATTATTGAAACATTTGATCAAAGCAAATAATAGAATCTAACTTGTATGTTTTTGTTTTTTTTTTATAGGTTTAACACCGGAGCATTTTGCTGAGAACATGCGAGATAATTATCAGAGGCATGAAGTAGATCAAGAACTTACTGAGCCAGCTGAAGTGGCAAAAGAATATGTTTCACTCAAATTCCAGACAGTTGAAGAAGTTTTACAGGTGGGTAAAGGGACTTGCTTCTATCTGCAATCTTATCTGAAATTGTAAATTTGGCTTATCATTTATACTTTTCAGATGAAATAATTTGTGTTATTTTGAATTTGCTAGTACTGATTTGGCAATATGGTTTTTTATTACTCTTAATTTGCTCAAACATAGTTGTATTGGTCTTGCTGTTTATCTGTTATATGTGACTAACCACAATGACAATTCCTTTTTTTTTGTTTTAGGCAGCAAAGTATATGGTAGCGCTCCAAATAGCTCGTGAACCTCTAGTACGCAAATGCGTACGAGAAGTATTTTATGAAAGAGCCAAAATTAGTATAACTCCAACTAAGAAAGGGCAGAAAGTTATTGACGAATCACACAACTGTTACCCCTTGAAGTATCTCAAAAATAAACCTGTTAGAGATTTGACTGGAGATCAGTTTTTAAAATTAACTTTAGCACAAGAAGAGCAGTTGTTGAAGATCAAAATCAGCGATACTATTGAAGGTATTCTATCTATTTCTCTATGTGTCATTCTGGGATGTGCTTACATATTTCTTAGTATTGTAACTTTATGAGCTTTTGAACATTACGTGAACTTATTTTATTTTAGGACATACTTCAAATTCCTACATCGACGAAGTGAAACAATTGTACATCCGAGACGAGTTTAGTAAGAATGTCCAAGAGTGGAACAAACTGCGCGCTGAATGCGTGGAACGCGCTTTGACTCGCTGTGTGATCCCAGATCTTCAGTCCGAAATCAAACTAGTACTTTTGGCTGAAGCGAAAGAGTTTGTATTAAAAGCTTGTTGTAGGAAGTTATACAATTGGATCAAGGTCGCTCCTTACCAAGTAGAATTTCCTGAAGAGGACGAAGATGAATGGGATACAAGTAAAGGTAACTAAACTTGTTTTATTTGAAGTTCCTACTCAATAATACGAAGATCTAAATTCTCATTTGTCATCGTTGTGGCAATCATATTTTTTTCTTGATTTTTTCAGGTATTAGGGTGATGGGTTTAGCATATGTTCCTGATTATTCTCAGTCGGCCTTCACTTGTATAGCGGCTCCGGACGGTGATATAACGGATTATTTACGACTTCCCCATGTTCTAAAGAGGAAAAACAGCTGGAGACAAGAAGAGAAGCTTATGAAAGAAGCAGATTTAGTAGCTTTAAGGAATTTTATCTATACGTAAGTATATATCGTTTTTACATGGAATATTATCCATATAAGCTATATGTATCAATTTTTAGAACTAATATGTTAATTTCGATTATTATTATTACTTTTTTAAAAGGGTGTGGGTTAGAAATTTCGAAACTTCGTAATCTACGCGTTAACGATATCGAGTTATTAATTTCTGAGGATTATTGTGGAGAAATTTCCTGGATAAAGTGGCATGCATGAGTGCCTTTTGGATGCCGATAAAGTTACTCTTATACAGCCCCAGTTTAACAAGATGTTTCTCTAGGCTAGACTTCAGTATAAGATGATGAATGAATCTGATTTCATGAAATTAGTTTGCAGTTGTGGCAGATTTAAATATTACCTGAATGTTCGGATTCTAGTGTGTTGTGTATGCCCTGCATTTAAGCATGTTTCTTGCAACATAATGCTGAATAAATTACTTTAACCTAAAAACATACTGACTTGTCAAAAACTATGATTTGGTCTGGTTAATTCATCAGTTAATTAATTAAAATCGGGGGAAGCCTGAAAAAAATCAGTTTTATGTTGCCAAATTATTTTATTGGTGTAATACGGTAAAATGTTCTTTCATTTCATTGGCAACGTTGAGGCTGCAAGAACCGGTTGACGTGTTTCTTTGATCCGCTATTATTTTCGTTTTCTACAGTAATATCAACGAAAAATTTGTAATTTTCGTAGCGAAATTAAAGTAAAAGCAGTGAAATTCATTATTATAGTAAAGAAATTAAGCAAGGAAAATTAAATAAACGGAATAAAACCATCCCATATGAACCGGTAACCTTGACCGAATTTAGAGGTCAATATCAAGAAGGAGTGCAGTACCCCAGCAACAAACACCGTTAACAGGACAGTGTTGCCAAACAACATACGTCTTCTGTGTTATTAGTAGAGTAAAATCTCTTTTTTAACATAAAAATAAATATATAAAACAAATTTGCCAATGAATTTTCAAAAGTTAATGAATTTCTAATTCTAACCTCAGTAGTGATGGGGAAGAAAATGCAAATTGTAAAAAGTGCTCAAACTTAGTACAAGAGAATGATCTGGGTATATTCTGCGAAGGAAAATGCCAGTCTTCACAACATTCAATGTATAGATATAACCACCCAGCAATAAAAAAAAATATCTAATGGAGTCACTGAGATTATGATTTGGATGTGCATTTCATGAAGGAATGACCTGCAGGAGTTTGTATCAGCAAAGAGAAGTAACTACGAGGAGTGTTTAGACAAACTAGTTCAAAAAGTAAGCAGTATTGAAGAAAAGTTAACAGCTCTACCTAAAAACTTCAAAGAAAATTTGTCGATAAATTCCTATGCAAGCGTAACACAAAATTCAAGCAACTAAACTGTAAATCAAAATTTACCAACTATTATAATAAAGCCAAAGAAGACGCAAAATATAGGCAAAACCAAGGAAGATTTTGAAAAAAATTAAATCCTGGCACTCTAGGTGTCAAAATAAGGGCTAAAAAAGTGCTACAAAATGGAAATATAATTTTAAAATGCCCCACTATGAATGATATAGAAAAAAATTTAAAAATCAGCAAAAACAAATTTGGGTCAGAATTATGAAATTCTGGAAACGAGTCTTAGAAATCCGAGAATTAAAATACCTGGCCTAGAAAATGACTATACCAAAGTACAACTAGAAGAAGCTATAAAAAGCCAGAATGAACACAGATCTGAGGGGGATCACCTAAAAATAACATTTATTAAATCAAATAAAATAAAAAAAAATAAGACTGCTTTTGCTGAATGTTCACCAGGACTGTTCCATAAATTGAAAAATATATATAGGTTGGCAAAGGTATCCAGTGTATGAGGGTATTCTCTGATGCTTTGAGGGTCAGCAATTTCACCACAAAAATAATGACTCTCAAAATAAAAGCACTTGTGTAAAATGCTCTGAGGAACATGAGACAAAGGACTGTGATAATAGTATATTAAAGTGTAAGAACTGTGATATTAGTAATAAGAAGTTTTCTACTGCACATGATATTAATCATGGAGCGAGTGACATAAAGTGTCCTTGCTATGTCTACCAATTAAACCTAGTTAAAACCAAGATAAATTATGGTTGATAACGAAGCAGAAGTATTGGAGAGTCTAAATGAAGAACAGGATGATGCTTTTACACTTCAACCTATAGAGTTGTTTGACTATATAAGTAAGCAAAATAATATATTTAATATTATGCAGCTCAATATTAAAGGTATTACTACAAATTTTGAAAACCTTTTAGTCTTCATGAAACTTATAATCTTAATTACTGTGATATTATTAACTAAATGAATGTCATAAATTGGAGTCTACTGACTGTTTTAATATAACAGGATATAGTGTTTACTATAATTTTGCTAATTATAATTCTTTTGATGGTGTCATATTTTATATAAAATCAGGTCTTAACCCCCAGGTTTCTAATCAAGTGTTTGTAAATTCTAAAATCGCTTTAACAAATATTTGCTTGGATATTGGCGGTGTTAAGTATGGGATTTACACTCTCTATCGATCACTTTCCTCAAATTTATCAATGTTTTTGGATGGACTAGACCATTATTTTAAATTAGCTACTAATAACAATAATATAGATATTTTTGTGGGTGACATAAATATAAATCTGTTAAATAAAAATGAGGGGTACGTAGGTGAATATTTGGTTCAAATGAATTCACATGGTTTCATAGCCTTTGTGTCGGGGTGTGACTAGATCAGAAAGTGGTTCTTGTCTGGCCCACTTGTTTATTAGAAATAAAAGCAAAACTTTATTTAACAACCTTAAAACCTTCATTATTGAACATGATATATCAGACCATTATCCGGTTATGCTAATATTTCAATTTCAATTCAAATAATCTTATAAATAAAACAAAAAACATGTCTCTTCACAAAAACAACTACTTACAAAAATCGACCTTGAAAATTTAAGGCTGCATGCAGCTGATTCAGATGGGAAAATTATATTGGAGATTATAAGCCTTGAAGATGCCAGTAATTATCTTTTGCAAAAACTGGATCAAATATCAAACCATGGATTACTACTGCAATTATAATTTCAATCAAAAAACGTGATAAACTAAAAAAAGAATTAAAAAATATGTTTTCTATTCGAAAATAAATCAATTAGAAAGATTACCGGAATAAATTAAACAAAATAATTAAATTCACAAAAATTTTTTAAAATTGAGGTAAATCAAAAGGGCATAATTTTTTTTATAATATGGTATCTGAAGCTACAAACAATTGAAAACAAAATGGTATTCTATCTCAAATAAGGAATGAAAATAGTTGGTAAAAATATGTCAAAAAATTTTTCTTCAGGACTTCCAAATCTTAAAAATACACCTGTGTCTTTCATGTACTTAAAACCAACTAATTTTAATACATACATAATATATACAAAATATAAACAGTCTAAAAAATAACTGCTCTTCAGGCGCTGATAGCATCTCTACCAAAATAATAAAGGTTTTGCATAGTCAACTTGTTAATCCTCTAATTCACATAATTAATCTAATATTTAGAACAGGTATTGTGCCCTCTGCATTTAAGATCTCAATTGTTACTCCGATTCACAAGGCTGATGACAAGATTGATATAAGTAACTATAGGCCTATAAGTGTTATCTCTAATTTAGCTAAAATATTTGAAAAATGTTTAAATCTAGGTTAATGAATTTTCTTACTTCAAATAATTTATTATCAAAAAATCAGTTTGGATTTAGGGAAGGCAAAAGTACAACAGATTAGCATCTGTTGTACTTTTGCCTTCCCTAAATCCAATTGATTTTTGATAATAAATCATTTGAAGTAAGAAAATTCATTAACCTAGTTTTTAAACATTTTTCAAATATTAACAAGTTGACTATGCAAAATCTTTATTATTTTGGTAGAGATTCTATCAACGCAGTGCATTCTATGAAGAGCAGTTATTTTTTAGACTGTTTATATTTTGTATATATTATGTATGTATTAAAATTAATAAACCATGTAACTTCTCAACTAGATGAAGGGAAAAAATGTATTGGGCTATTTTTGGACTTAGCAAAGGCGTTTGACACTGTATCCCATTCCATACCATACTAATCCAAGTTTTGGAGGGGTATGGTGTGAGAGGTATAGTATTGGAAGTCTTTGCAGGTTATCTCGCAAATCGAGTGCAACATGTCAGGGTTGGTAATATGTTGAGTGCCCCTGGAATCGTACAATGTGGTGTACCACAGGCTACTGTTCTGGGACCTGTGCTCTTTAACATTTATATTAATAATTTATGTAATCTTCATGTAGGAGGTGAAATAATTGCTTACGCAGATGATACATACGGTTGTCGTTTTTCATGGAAATTGAGTGATGTTCGAGAAAATTTTAAATCTGATTTTGTTAAAATTAAAGACTGCCTTGACACTTATAAACTTACTCTGAACATCAAATTTGAATTTGATTTTGCGGGAGTTCCTTATGTGACTGCACCATTAAAAGAAACAAATTTTACTAAATATTTGGGTATATATATTGATAGGTATCCCAGGTGAGACAGACAGTGACATGCTGATCACTCATCTGTGTAATAAAATAAGATTTCTAATTCAGAAATTTTACATTCTTAGAAAAATTCTTACTAAAAAATTAATAATTATGTATAGGGCTTTCGCTGAATCTCTACTACTGGTATACTGGTTTGGGGGGGAATGTATAGTAGGCATCTTGATCGACTAAAAACCATTCAAATCTATATTGTTAAAGTTATTTTTATGAAACCCAAACTGTACGCAACCGGTCTGCTTTACTCGTATGAAATTTTTGATGTCAGAACCATGTATATACTTTTGTAACTATGTCCATTCTAATAACCAGTAGCGTAACTAGCCACTTGACCTGGGGGAGCCTAGGGTGGGCCTGTTATTCTGATATAGATAAAAAATCAAAGTCATCCTTTTCCCGGGGGGGGACTAGCGATGTCTGGGAGGGGTTACGCCGCTGCTAATAACTTGCTTAACTCTAACATTATAAGTCATGAATACCAGACCAGGGGAAATTTAGATCGGTTGCTGATAACCCCCTCACTAAGAAAAGATATAAGCGATCGCTTTGTAACATACCTGGCTCCCAAATTTTTGGACCTCATACCTTTAGTGGACTAAAATACAAATAAAAAGTCGCTTCCTTCTTCAAAAAAAATTTTTTGAGGTATATCCAGTTCAGACTATTAAAATATGTTTACCTATGTTCGTGGCTATATGAAATGGGTGATTACGACTTTTTTTTATTGGTTCGGACTTTTTTTATAGCTAAAAAAGTCGAAAAATTTCATATATGTACTGATACATATTGTGGTAGTCAAATAACATAAATGATTATTGTGTTTATATTGAAACTGTACAAGTTAAGGTACTATATAAAATTGCTTAATTTTGAATAACATTGTTATAGACATTTCACTATAACTATATACATATATCTTGTTTAAAACATTACTTACAATGAAGAAAAATTAAACAAGAAATACAATATCGCCAATTAACATGATATCCATTTACATAATATTATGTTATTTAAAGCGGCGCGTTTATATAAACGTGATACGGACTGCAGTGGGCGCGCGCGGCAGCAACTATTTTTTATTATATGTGCAGCTTTGGAGGGTGGATTACTCGAAAAGTATTACACATAGAGGACTGGAGTTTTTTTTATAACTTTTTTGTACTTTTGGCTAAAACTTTCACGCTGACATCCATAAAATTTCAAAAATAAAAAAGTTTGTCACTGGTCGAAAACTAGCTTATTCAAAATATAAACTTTCAAGTTCATATACCATTAAAAAAATGATAATAAAAATCAATGAAAACATTATGACTGTTGTCTTCGCTTAAATGTTAAGCCGGCTCCAGACTCACGCCGTGAAGTCGCGGCGTGAAATCAAGCCGCGAATAGCCTTGAACGTCACGGCCTAGAACCTCATCTCCACACTCACAAGGTTCACAATTGTGTTCGCGCTTTGGTGAAAATTGGACGAAAACATTGTACCAGCAGCATTGACTGTGTGCGCTTTAGCTAATTATAACGTTTCTTTTTCAAGACCGACACAACTATGCCGATTAAAGTACTAATCCGAAACCAAGCATCATTGTTTTGATTTTTGTCTTTGCAATACCGATGTTTGGCATCCCATAGTACAGGTTCTCCTTGATAACATTCCAAAAATTGTAATTCGAAGTTGAGAGTGGTTAAAGTGCAGGTAGTGATATTTAAGTATAAACATAAACACTACACTATATTAACACATGATACAATGCATTGACGTTTTTAAATTAAGGTTATGTGGTGTATGCCTTGAATGTGGAGAGCGTTCACGTTTCACGGCCGAGAACTCTTTGAAGCGGACAAAAAGACCGACTCGAAACGGGAACAATCCGCAAACATCCGTGAACTCTGTGGAGAGGCGTGAAAACCAACCACACTTTTGTTCGCGGGGCTTCACGGGTGGTCGCGGCGTGAGTCTGGAGCCGGTTTTATATATCATCTCAAGAAAAATTATTTTAATATACGGAGTATTTTTAGAGTTATGAGGTGTTATGTCTAAAAAAGTGGACAAACTGATTTATTAAAATTGTCGACGTTTTTAGCTATAAAAAAAAGTCGTAATCACCCATTTCATATAGCCAGGAACATATGTAATAATATTTTAATGGTCTGAACTGGTTATACCTAAAAAAAATTTTTTGACTACTTTTCCTCGATATTTTACTCTACTACTTCTCATATTTGAAGTATAAGAAAAAAATCCAAATTTGGCACGGGGCTTAAAACCTATCTCTTCAATAACTTACCAAATGTTTTTAGAGCCATTTTCGAACTTAGGAATTTTATGTGATATTGTAGATCTCAAGATTTTTTTTTTAACTAAGTCATTGTGTTAATTAATTGTTGATTGTTATGATTTTCGATCTTAGAAAGTTTAAATGTGATATTGTAAATCTCAATTATTATTGTTGTTGTGTTATGAATTTTAGATAATTATATATTGTTTTTTCTTTTAGTAAGAAGCCGCATGTCATAGCTATAGGCGGAGAATCACGTGAAGCTCTTATGATAGCAGATGATTTGAGAGGCATTGTTAATGAATTAGTAGAAGCTGAACAATTTCCAGCCATTAAAGTCGAGATTATAGATAACGAGCTTGCCAAAGTGTACGCGAATACTAATAAAGGCATTGCAGATTTTAGGTAATATTGTTTTTTTAATTTAGATTAATAACAAAGAATTGAGATAGGATTTAACATTTCAAACTCAAAAGCTCTTTATTGTCCTAAAAGGAATGTCATTGGAAAACTAAAAAACTCTAATTATTGGCTTTCCACTGTAAAAATATTTTATCAGTCAAATACATTATTAAAAAATATAACCAAAAGTGATAGATGGCACACTTATAAGTGATGTGAATAATTAAGAGATAACAAATAATATAATTCAGAAACATGTAATACAACTCTAAGATTAACAAGGATTACAAATATAACTATCAGCCCTAATGATAATAATTTTGATAAAATTTGTGAATGTTGTTTCACAGTTTGAATAACTTAATTTCTTGAATTCTTGATATAAGCTTAATCTTACAGTTGATCATTATTTATATTTTTTCAGGGATTATCCAGAATTATTGAGGCAAGCTATTTCTTTAGCTAGAAAAATGCAAGATCCGCTTATAGAATACTCCCAATTATGTAACGGCGATGAAGAAATTCTGAGTCTAAGGTTTCATCCATTACAAGAACAAATCACCAAAGAAGAACTTTTAGAGGCCTTGTGTTTGGAGTTTGTTAATAGGTATGACCAAATTACTTTACATTAAAAAATAAAAACAGAAAATTGAATTTAGCTTAAAACAATTTCAAAAGTGTGAAAAAAATTAGACTTTAGCGTTTCTGTCTCACATTTCATTGTTGTTTTTATTATTTATATGCTTTACTAGTTATTGACATGCATTTACCTTTCAGAACAAACGAAGTGGGAGTAGATGTAAATTTAGCCGTCCAGCAAGCTCACAAGAGTCATCTTATTCAATTTATATGTGGTTTGGGTCCCCGAAAAGGACAAGCTCTCTTAAGGGTGTTGAAACAAACTAATCAGCGTCTCGAAAACAGGACCCAGCTCGTAACTGCTTGTCACATGGGACCTAAAGTGTTTATCAATTGTTCTGGTTTTATTAAGGTTAGTTTGGATATATTTTAGTACTAATTGGATTTTTATGTCTGAAACAAAATCATAGAGCTAGACATCTTTCCATAAAAGTTAATTTCTTATTAGGATTTCTCATTCACTAAGTATGAGAGACCAAAGGCTTCTGAAAAATTACACAAAAAAATTATATTATTTTCTGAAAATGTTTGGTACTGAGTACAAGTAGAAATGTCGGATTCAAAGTTTGAGCTAATATTGATCAAAACTAAGTGACCCAAATCCATTGGGTCGTCCACCGTTAACTGCACTAACTCTTTACTTCTACAGGCTTCTGCGACACCAAAAATAAGAGCTACCTATATCATTAAAAACTGGTTGTCTGCATCATCCATTAAAATTTTGTCAACCTGGTCACCTGTTAATAACTTGAAAAGAAGAAATAGTGGCCTCAAATACATACTTACATTTGCTTTATCTATTTTAATAGATAAAGCAAGCAATTATCTGGTACATTGTGAATTTATTTTTTTAGATTGATACAAACAGCCTTGGTGATAGTACCGAAGCCTATGTGGAAATTCTTGATGGCTCTAGAGTGCATCCGGAAACGTACGAATGGGCCCGAAAGATGGCCGTCGACGCCTTGGAGTACGATGACGATGAGGGGGCGAACCCGGCCGGGGCGCTTGAAGAAATTCTGGAGACGCCGGAAAGACTGAAAGATTTAGATTTGGACGCATTCGCTGAGGAATTAGAAAGACAAGGTACTTTTTTGCAGTTAAATGTATCATTTTACTGGTCTTGTTTGCAAATTCAAATCTATCGTGATGAAAAAAAATCGTTAACTGCAATTCTATGTTCGTTCGGTGAATATCCGAATCAATAAGGGTTTACCACGACTGCTTCTGTATATTTGCTTAAACTCATTTCATTTGCAATGGAAGTTTAACTTAAAGCAAACTAAGGTAGAGTAAATCTTATGCAGATAGAAACCTTTATAAACTTGATATTTTTCAGTAAAGTCGTTACTTTATTTTTATTTTTAGCAAATTTATCTAAATTGCTGGTTATAATGTTAAATGAATATACCTTCTAAATTACACATGCTATTCAATGTGAATGAGGAAAAATGAAAATTTTCTGTTTAATAAACTTTTAGCTCAGTGTAAAAACTGGTATTTTAAACTGATCACATTTTGGCTTACAATAACGTTGGAAGACGAAGTTTATGTTGTATATACATTTAGCTCCCGATTTTTGGGGTATTATGCTCGGTTTAGTTTGTTTTTATTGTGTTGTTTGATACTGTTTTGTTCATAGAAGAATTGTGGTTCTAGTATAACAAACAAAACAGTTGATTTACCTACAATTTAGTGAACAAACAGTAAAAAACTAATATTTAATATAGTAGGTATAGGTTGCTATTCGTTTGTACAGTGGAAGTATTTTTTACGAGAGAATTTTATAAATTTTGATCACATTGTTAAAATTTTTTCCTATCTACGTCGGCGGAGTTCTTAGTACCCTTTTTTGTTTTGCTGTTAAACGAAAACATTTTTCACCTGGATATTCGTTGGTAATGTTTATTTACATGTCAAGGGTTTATTGAACTTGGTGAACGTAAATAAATGCATGTTGACCCTGTATAGGTATGGCAACCAATTTCAAATGTTGTAAAGATAAGCCTCAAAACAACTGGTGTTGTACAGTTTGCAATAATCTTTTTCATCCTAGTTGTCTCAAAAGGACAAATAAATACACTGTTATTAATAAGAACTTGATTTGGTGTTCTATAGCATGTGCCAAAAAGCAGCGAAATATGAAACAGATGGTGAAAATCGACAAGAAGTAATAAATGCATTAAAGGACCAACTTACTCAAAAGGATTCTTATCTAAAACGTATAAAGAGAAACTCCTGTGCTTTAGAGGAGCATACGTTGGAAGTTGAGCAGAAATTGCTCGCAGAACTTGATAATAAGAACAAAATTATTTATGATTTAAGACAAGAAAGGCTAGAAGAACAAGTGGCACACCGGGAACAAATATGTTGCAGGGATATTTATGCCCAGTATGAATCTGAAATACAGGACTCTTCAGCTCAGACAGACACTAAATATTTACTTGACAAACACACTCAAGCGGATTGTAAGTGTTATGGTGACACAGAGAAAATTCACTCTTTAAAACAAGAAGTAAGTGAATTTCAAGCGTTAAAGAACATCATGCTTACAAGCATTGAAGTATTAACATCAGAAAATAACTTCTTATCCTCTGAGAATAAAAAACTAAATAATGAGCTACACAATGCACCGGATAATTAAAAAAATAGACACATTGAAACTGAAACTGAATGTGTTCAGGCTCTTGACTGCTCGCTGGCGGGAGTTTTACCTGAACAAGTTACAATCTAAGGAGTCAAGAGTGTATTAGTGCCAACCATGAACTATTCTACCCTTTACAGGATTTACGGTGACACTTCTGCTACTAATTGCTCCACTCGTTTAAATGGACTTTTAAATAAACAGAAATTTTGGAAGGAGGGGTGGGTAAAATCGAAAGCAAGCATTAATACTATACAAGTTCTGTGTTTGATCAGACAAGAAAATACGGAGAACAAGACTTTGTTGTATTGCTTGACTTAAATGATTTGTCTAATTTAGGAAGGAAAGATTTAGGAAACATATTGTCACTTGGCAAATTTACTAATCTTGTTTAATGTATAAAATATGATGTTGGAATCTCTGTCGTGTTAAACGAGTTTTAGATTGTATTGCCAAATTTAATTTGGTAGATAATATATCTATTAAAGTTTTTGAAAATGTTAAATATAAAGGGTTCTAGCGGTATACAAAGCATAAATTGTGTAGTTCCATGGCTAAATACATTTATCGGGTGAATCTCAAAATAGTGTTGTTTTAAAAACAATTCCAAATTATGACGATCATGTCTATTTTCAGAATAGTTTGACGAATTGCGAAAAAAGTAGCAATTTTACGTCAGGTTTTGCAACTGGTAGTGATAGGGCTCTTAACGGTTTAAAAAAATGCAAATGTGTATGTCTGCAGTGATAATTGTCGGAGTGAGGTTCGAAATGTCATTAATGAGACTTAATAAGCGTTGAAGGGGATAATTAGTTTTGTGTGAAAAAGGTTTTGGATACGATTGTTAGTAAAGTTTGTCAAAACGAACTAATCGATTTACCGCTCTGTAAAACGCTTGCGAAGAAAATATCAGCTAAAAGCAGCTCTGTTGGTGCATGTTTGAATGATGTCCGTGAGAATGCCACTGCTAGTGTATCAAATATGTGTAATGATCTTTTTTACGGTCAAAAATGCATCAACCATTATTGAACACCTGATTGCGATTTAAATATTTTCTTGGATAGCTTGACCTGTCTTATGTCTGATTTTTATGGATTGTATGTGGGGATTAATGTAAACTTGCTCAGAGATGATCGGGAAAGTCTTGAATTCCGTAGTCTTTTTGCTCAGTTTGGCTTGAAAAATAGCATTGATAGGTCTACGCGCATAACGGACAGATCAGAGACTCTTATTGATGTAATATTTTCAAATTTGAGTGTAAAAATGTTCAGATTGAGGATACGTTTTTGTCAGATCACACATATCAATTGTGTTGCTATGAACTGCCTTATCCACGGAGGGACTGTAATCGGGTTGTAGTGTACAAGCGTGACCTTTCTCAGTCTAATTTACTTGTACCAGCTACAGGTCAATCCTGTTTATAGCGTTTATCAATGATATGCATTCTGCTTGTCCCTCTCCAGATGGAGAGATTGCTTACGCTGACGATGCAATTTTTTTAATATCTGATGATCATTGTTATTGCTAATGACAGAGCAAATCGGTCAGCTGCTGAATTTAGTGGCTGGTGTAGCAACAATGGATTGGTTTTAAACACCAGTAAAACTCTCTTTCTTAATGAGCTTTTTTTCCAAAAAAACGCCACAGTCGATCAAAGCTATTTGATTCGGGTAAATAATCGATCTATTACTCAGACAGCAAGCACAAAGTTTTTAGGCGTTACCATGGACCAAAAGATGACATGGGAATACCATATTAACACTTTGACCTCCAGGTTGAGCGGATCTTGTTTTGTGATTCGGTACTTGAAGCGTTCGGTTTCTATGAATGTTCTGAAACTGGCTTATTACGGTCTTGTCCAGTCGCACATGTCATATGGGATAATATTTTGGGGAGGCTCAGCTTATCTAATTAAATCATTCTTTATGCAAAAAAGAATCATTAGATGTATGCTGGGCCTTCCATCAGGTGCTCACTGTAGAAAGGCATTTATGGATCTGAATCTTTTGACTCTTCCTTCTCTTTACATGTACTCAATTATTCTGCACATTAAACAAAACGAGAGTAAATTTCTTAAAAACACAGACATACATAATTATAACACGAGAACTCAATGTCACTTACATTTTTCATATTCCCGTCTGAGCGTTGGTCAAAACTCGCCTACATTTCGGGGAATTATCTTATTTAAAATTTAATAAATTTCTGCAACTCTTTGGTGATCACATTGTTTCTTTTAAGATTACTTTGTATAACTTCTTGGCAGGCCAAGCTTTTTATGATGTCAACGAGTACTTAACATTGTAAATTGTATGTACGTATTCTTAGTATTTTGGTATAGGTCTTTGTATTCTAGTATAGGCATATTGACAAGTCCGATAGGCTTCATGTTATTTTGAGCTTGAGAGACGAATAAAGATTACTTTACTTCAATTATTGGTCAGAATTTTTAGCTTTC
Source organism: Pissodes strobi (assembly GCA_016904865.1). Lineage (NCBI taxonomy): Eukaryota > Metazoa > Arthropoda > Insecta > Coleoptera > Curculionidae > Pissodes > Pissodes strobi. The sequence goes on from MU183727.1 coordinate 107,665, forward strand.
GTTAAGATTAGTTTCAATTAAAATTAATTTCGATACAACTAATATATTATTTTGTCTTAGGTTTTGGTAACAAGAGCATAACACTTTATGACATTAGAGCTGAATTAAACTGCCGATACAAAGACCTAAGGACGCCTTACAGATCGGCTAATCCAGAGGAACTATTTGATATGCTGACCAAAGAATCACCGGAAACGTTTTATATTGGAAAATTGGTACAAGTAACTGTAATTGGAATCGCACGAAGAAAGCCTCAAGGTGGGTTATTCAGATATACTCAGAAATGAAAAAACATGTATAATTAATTGTTTTATTCAAATTTATAATGCATAAATTAGGTTTCACATATACATATTGCAAATATATTAATTAGTTGGGCAATTACTTATGGGTGTCTTGTTTATGAACCGTTGTCTCGTCTATTCTTACTATTTTTAATAATAGGAATGAATGAATTTTCCAAGTTTTGGTGTAATATGCCTGTGTCAAGATAGTTTGTTTTACAATAAAAGTTTGGGCATTTTGCATCAAATCTTTAGACTAATTTAAAGTAGATATGATCCATTATTTTTGAGGGATGTGTTATTGTCTAAAAACAACGTAGTAGTCGTTTTACTCCGATAATATTCCGTTCTAAGATGTCGGTTGCAATTTGGGAACACTTTTTAATGTTTTTAATTTATTTAGGTGAACAGCTCGATTCCGCAAATCCGGTTCGTAATGACGAAACAGGTCTGTGGCAATGTCCGTTCTGTCTGAAAAATGATTTTCCCGAGTTATCCGATGTATGGAATCACTTCGACGCCGGCTCCTGTCTTGGTCAGGCTACCGGAGTGAAGCTCAGACTGGACAATGGAATCTCTGGATACATTTATATAAAAAATTTGAGTGATAAGGCAGTCTCAAACCCTGAAGAACGGGTGGGTATTGGTCAACTGATCCACTGTAGAATAATGAAAATAGACGTTGAAAGGTTTTCTGTGGACTGTACATCGAAATCTAGCGATCTGGTTGATAAGAATCATAACTGGAGGCCACCCAAGGATCCCTATTATGACCAGGATCAGGAAGATAAGGACAACAGGTAATTTTGGATGCATTTTTTCTAATCGTTTAGATGAGAAATTATCCTTGTAAATTTATTCACTTGTGTTTTTTATATATTTTTTATTTTAAAATGGCTAAGCTTACGATGACTGAATACAAAGTACAATCAATACTTTTTTTTAAAACATGTAGGCACTGTACAATAATAAACACGTAAATATCTTCTTTTGCAATACACAAACAGCTGCTACAGTTTTCTTTGACTTATCTGAGCGATACCCCTGCTGATTGTTAGACAATTTGCTATATATAATCCGATTGACTTCTCCATTACTTGGGAGGCAACCCAACTAGAATTCTCTGCACTAATTATTTTTTTTTAATTCTAATCTGTAGATGAATAATTACTATAACAATGTTTTAAATTAGCAAATTCAGCCTTGGCTGTGCCCTTAAGTGGCATTTTAAATATGTAGTTTCGTAGTTAGTGAAGATCGGTCATAAGGAAATATCTGACATATTCTAACACTTAGCTTATGCTGCATTGCGAAAATCTTCGAATCAGTTGCAGCAACTGTTGTTTTCTCACTTTTCTTGAAATATAGTCTCAGATGCGGGGCACGATTTTTTTTCCAAAAAGTTCATGTCTGCGCGGTTTGGCAGTGTAAAGGCATTTTCTTAGCTCGGTTCTGGATTTGGCTTTAGAAGTCGATGCAATAAACTGCTTTGCTATTGGTAATCCGTTGCTTTCTTGGTTCAGTTCCTCTCTGCAAGCCTATAGCCAGACAATAAAGTGCAGCTGCAAATCTCATTAAAACATCAAAATGCATCCCTGATATTTGTAAATGCGTTGTGTGATTGAATACGGTTAGTTGATCCAGGCGTTTCTATAATGAGTGTATTATGTGATCTAGTTTTTAAAATGTCTATTTTAATTTCAAATAATTAAACTTTAATGTACATTCATATTTTTTTATTTCTATACTTTTGCTTAATTATCTGAATAGTGGTATATGACTTTAAAAATACTTATAAACCTTATTTTCTAAACTATTTCAAAATATTAAAGGAACAAGCATGCTAAGCTACATTACTGAATATTTTTTGTTCCATACAGAGCTGAAGCGGAAAAGAAGAAAGACAAGCAAAGACAAACATACATCAAACGTGTTATTGTCCATCCTGCTTTTCATAATATATCATATGCAGAGGCAGAAAAATGTATGGCTAACATGGACCAAGGTGAAGTAATTGTTAGACCTTCAAGTAAAGGAGTCGATCACCTGACGATCACATGGAAAGTGGCAGATGATATCTATCAGCATATAGATGTAAGGGAGGAAGGCAAGACAAATGCTTTTTCGTTAGGGAAGTCGCTCTGGATTGGTAATGAAGAGTTTGAGGATTTAGATGAAATAATCGCCAGACACGTTAATCCCATGGCAATGAATGCTAGAGAGTTGTTAGGTTTTAGGTAAGATTGATGCTAAAGTCTAGACCAACTAGTGAGTTTATTACAGATAACATAAAATCAAAATTATATAGATTGATATTGATAGTGTCTTACTTAAATGTTAAGAGCAACATCAACAGTTGTTTTTAAGCAGTGAACATAAAGTATGTGGTTTATATAATTTCCATGTCAATAAAAATTGCAATTCCATCTTTATGTTTTTTCCTAGATTACTTTTTAGCTGAGCATTCGTTATATAAAATCACTGCATTTTTACAAATTTGTAATATTCCACAGTTTTCCTTAAAGAAACTAGGTTAGTTACGCTACGTTTTCAAACCGTAGTTTTTCTCTCAGAATTGTGAATGAACTATTATTTGATATGACAACAAAGCACGTGGTCGAGATTTGGCGTATTGCACTTTCAGTATATTATGTTTTAGAGGTACAGTGGGGCGCACTATATGTTTTATTGCATACCGGAATCTAAGAATATAATGCCCCAGTTTTAAAGTCAGAATTAAGAAAAAACAATTCACTTATCTGTTCCACCTTTTTTTCTGTTTAATTATATGGTTACGAACTATTAACATTTTTGTGATATGATAAAAAAATAAACACGTTTTCTAAAAATTACTTATTTTATAGATATTACAAGGACACTGGTGGTGGTCACAAGGATAAGGCGGAAGAATACATTAAAGACGAAAAGAAGAAGAACCCGTCTAAAATTCATTATATCGTCAGTGCTGCGAAAAATTTCCCTGGAAAATTCCTACTATCCTATTTACCTAGGAATAAAGTGAGACACGAATATGTGACAGTCACGCCGGAGGGCTTTAGGTTTAGGCAACAAATGTTTGACTCTGTTACATCGATATTCAAGTGGTTTAAGGAACACTTTAGGGATCCAATTCCCGGGGGTACGCCAAGCACTCCTAGGTTAGGAGGGACTACAGGAAGAACTCCTTACCAAGGTAAATACAAATTTAAGGTGACATTTATCAAACGGTTTATAATTGTTTCTTTAATACAGAAGAAACATTTCGTATTATATGTGGAATTTTGTTAGCATATTCATCAGATTAGATCATTTACATTGAGGTAATAATTACATAAACAGGGCCATTTTATGAAAGATTTCAATAAGCGCAAAATTTCACTGGCGTTACTATTGTTTAAAAAAAATGTATGCTTTAGTTTTGAAAGTGTCATAAGCGTTAGTGAATCTTGGTTTCATCGGGCATTTTGATAGTCACTCATTTTTTTTCTAAATTTGAGCTTTTTGGTTATTAGCAACCAAAATGCACAAAACACGTATTTTTTTGCTCAGATGAGCAAATCTCGCGCTCTTCTCTGGCGTACCATCGATTTCCAAGAACTTCTGAATAGTTGCAAAATGTAACACTTTGACTTGGTTGGTGTACCAACCAAGTCAAAGTGGTGACCTACTAGGCAGCCCTATTTACGGACCGCAGTTTTGCTTTGTTGGTTAGTTATCTCAAATTACATTGAGGACAATGGCGGAAATGGGCAAACAATATCCCATTATAAACAAACGCATTCCAAGCGCGCCGAATACCGAAGTTATTGGTCTGTTTTGACGAAAACCCTCGCTATTTTTTTGCGATAACGTAATTTTGTAGTAGCCTACTATTTATGTCAGCCACCCTGCACGCAAAAGGATGAGAAAAGTGAGCTATTTGGAGCCTTTTTGTTATTCTTGCCACCAAATGATCTGCAAATACTGCTCCAAGCTTAGTACATCGGTAGTTCGTGTTATGGTATTAAAATCAAGGAGTTTGTTGTATTTTTGTACTCAATGTATGGAATGTATAAAAGCTGCTCCTCATTTGCTTAAACAACAACCAAAATGCAACATGAAATTCAAGCATTGACAAAGAAATTTGAAGATCATTCCTGTGCTGCTTTCTGACCGGATGAAGATTTGACTCTTCCAACTGGCTCTAATATTTTTGAAAACTTGGTTGCTGAACGTCCTATTCCCACCTTACAAAATAAGGATCCAGTCATCACTATCATTATTAAACTCATGGAACAACAGACTGAACATATAATGTCCAACTTTCATGATTCTGCCTATGTTGTCAAAGAATCAAACAAAGATCTAGTAGAGTTCCTAACTAAGAGTAGCATATTGCCCAATAATTTACAGAAAGCCTCTGGTTCCATATTTAGTGAAACCATAGAAAATAGCTTAAATGGGAGTTAATTCGCCAAAAAACCAAAGGAAAACCAGTGACTCCTTCCCAGATGTTGGAAACCTCTCCAGCGAAACAACAATGGACTTAGTATCAAAACATCTTAAAAAAAAATTCATTAATGTACCATTTTATGAGAAGCTCAGTTCACGACAAGGAAACCATATATCTTCTTTTAAGGTTTCTATAAAACTAGAGGATGCAACTAAATTCTGCTGCCAAGACTTTGGCCTTTGAATGTTGTGCTCAAACCTTTTGTTTTCAGTAAAAGCAGATTTTCCTCATTTTACGGCCAGAGGCCCTAATCAGTTTAAGCCTAAAAATTTTCAGAGAGGACACCAGAGAAAGAGTGCTCAATGAGTGAGATGCGGATGGTTTCTAGAAGAAGGAGTATCTCTATTTTCCACATAAATGCGCAGTCTGTTTGAATAATTCGAAGGTTCAAGTGCTGGTTGCAGGTGACTTCAATGTACACTTTGACACGGCTGGTGACCTCATCGCTCTGAAGGATACCCAACTATTTCTTCCATTTGGGTTTAGTCAGCTTTTTAAAGAATCCACACATCTTAGGGGGAACTGCTTCGACAATGTTTTTTGTAATTTTGAGATAGATAAAGTTAGTAAAATCGTAATGCCTTTCTCTGATCATAATGCTTAAATTGTCAAGATAAATGTAAATTGTAGTGAAGAAAGCATGATATCTATGAAGCGAAGGTATTCTAGAAATGACTATGCCATTAATAATCACATGTATAGAGAGACATGGCAAGATATATATGCTATAGGAAGTGCCCAACAAAAATATGAAACCTTTCATAATAATATCCATTATTATTATAATATTGATTTCATTCCCTTTAAAAAAAAATAGAAACATGGACCAATGTGGGATGAATGGCTGGGTATCAAATGAGGTTAGAGAAGCAAAAGATAAGATTCATGTTTTGTTATGAACGGATGCTGCAATATCCCACAGAAAATAATTTAAAAAAAAAAACATATAATGACTATAAAAAACTTATAATGCAATTTTGATTAAATCCAGGCAAAATTTTAATGTTGAAAAAATAACAAATTCTGTGTGTGGGATATTGTAAACAAGGAAACGGAGGCAGAGAAAGCAAATTTTACCAGAATATTTAACTCGAAATGATGTTAATAACTTGTTTGTGAATCATGCTGTTACACTGGCAAATGATTTACCCGAAGATGTGTGTGATTTTAGTTTATATTTAAATGACTGCTCCAGTAACGCAGCTTCTATGTTTTTAAGCCTGTAGATGTCTATGATGTTAAAAAGGTTGTCACTAAAATGAAGAATAAGAAAGCTGAAGATGTGTATTGTGTTAGTGCTTTTTGTGTTAAAAAAGTGGTAGATCACATTTGTGATCCACTAGTTGATATTGTGAGAGTGGAAGTTTCCCCCAAGCATTAAAGCTTGCTAAGATATGTCCAATTTACAAAAAAGGGGACAAGACGTTGCCTGAGAGTTTTCATCCTGTATCTGCTTTGCCAACATTCTCAAAAATAGTAGAATCCCTTATTGGTATCTTTCCTTGACAAACATAATATTATAATACCAAGTCAGTATGGCTTCTCAAAGGGTCTTTTTTACATCTGATGCAATTTTAAAACTTACTGAGCATATAATGTCTGCCATGGAAGACAGAGAAGGGTTTCTTGCCATTTTTACAGATTTGACTGCTGCATTTGACTGTGTCGATAGAGGTATTCTACTTAGCAAGTTACTGTTTTATGGTGTTAGAGGTAAAGCTTTGGAACTGTTACGATCATATTTGTCGGTACGGTCACAGGTGGTATGTTTTGGGGAGGATAAGGGTACTCCTTTGGATATTGGAATAGGAGTGTCCCAGGGGTCTGTTTTAGGTTCTCTTTTCTTCCTGATTTATATTAATGACTTGCAAACGGTGATGATATAATTTCGAATCTATTATATGCCGATGATGGAACAAGAATTGGAAGAGGGGATGATCCGGAGCAGATGCTTGAGGACATTCTGTCAATGGCTCGAAATTGGCTTATACCAAATAAATTGGTGCTAAATGAGGGTAAAACAAATAGCGTGGTTTTTCAAACTAGAACCAATAATGGGGCTGGTGACTCTCAGGTTAGGTTCTTGGGTGTCCACATGGATGATAATCTCTTGTGAAGTGATACATATAGATAGTTTGTGTTGTAAGTCAAAAGGTGTATGCAATAAGATAAATAAGATTGACTGTTGATCAAATTGCTGCTGTTACGAAATATTATGGTTTGTTTGAATCAACATGGAGATATGGATCGTTTTAGCATGGTCTTTAGCAGCAAATACCAATCTTGAAAAAGTTTTTAGAGTTCAAAAATCCGCAATTAGATCAATTGTCAATGTTAGATCAGATATTTCTTGTAGACCACATTTCAAAACACTTAAAATATGAACACTCTACGCTTTGATTATTTCTTTTTAGACTAACATATGTTAAACAAAATATTGCTAAATATGTTGTAGCAGCAGATATACACTGCCACAATACTAGAGGTAGAAATAACTTTGTTTTAAATCAATCTAGATTAAGCAAAAATCGTACAAATGGGGGATTAACACTGTATAATGCTTTACTAGAGGATACCAGAAATCTAACTTTAGGACTGTTCAAAAAAAATGTATAGGCTCTTGTCTGGGAATCCTCTGTACTCTCTTGATGAGTACTACACTCTGGTCAGACAGAACTGAGATAAAATATTTGTTTAGCTTTTTAAGTGTTTAAGGTGTAATTTTCTTGCTTATTTATCAGTATTGGTGTTTTTGGCTATTTCACAATGTCTGATTTTCGATTGAATTTTACTTTTCATCTGACTTATCTATAATGTGAACAATAAAAATTATTATTATTATTTTTACTTAGTGTTCACCATGCATTTTTTCTCTTTTAATGTTTTCTCTATTCCTTTCCTGACTGCATCAGTTTGTGATAAATCTCGATTACAATGTTTTGTAGGATAAACTGTCTGTAAACTCTTAAACCCAAAATCTTAAAATTGGACAGTTATGTGTGGACAACAAATTCCTGGGTATATAATTAAAACATATTTATTAAAGCAGGTCCTGGTTATTCCAAGATATTACAAATAAGTTGATAAGTTAAACTGCATACATTTGTATCCTTTATTTAATTGACATATTTTATTTTATTAAGGAACCGCCGCAACACCGTTTAGTACCATGAACCCAGAAGCCATCCAGCGAGTGGCGCAAAACCTGCCTAGTCACATGTTACAAAGTTTATCAGCCGTCGCCAGTCAGACACCGCACTATCCCCACACCCCTGGTGGAGCCTATGGGGCTAATTATATCAATACTCCTTACACGCCGAGTGGACAGACTCCCTTCATGACGCCATACCAGACGCCCCATACACAGCAGACGCCAAAGTGAGTAATAATTACATTTATTGAAAAATCCAATAAATCTTGAGAATCTGTAAAAGTTTTAACAGTGAATTAAAAGTACGCTTTGGTAGCAAACTGGTAAATAAAATAATATAGTACCTGAAGTGGCAAAATGAAAAATTCAAATTCGATTAATGTAGCGAAAATATGAATCCCTTATATTTCTTTAATTCGGAACTGAGATATATTTTACTTAACCGTATGTACGGTCAATCTATTCCTTCACCTGTTCAATCGGGACTGCCTTCTGAATGATTCTGTTGTATGTTACCTAGAATGTTAATATGAGGGCGAAAGTATTTTTTATATATAATATATTGTCATTTATTCAAGTATTTTATCACCAACCAAAGCCAACCTTCAAAAAATTATGGTATGTACTCCAGTACTTGCCACTTAATCCGGCTAATTCCCATTACATGCTTTTGTTATTTCACAGCAACACGTTCCTCCACCCGGGTGCCGTAACGCCATCCAGTCAGAGTAGCCCATACTCTAGAAGTAGTCAGAGGAACTCTTCAACACCCGTTATACCATCCAGGTAAGCTTAGTTTTATTTGTATAAGCACGATTTTACGAATAGATAGTCATCCGTTATCTGTGACCTAACCATTCCGTAAAACTCTGAACTATGCTGGGTGTCATTCTCACTAGAAACATTAAAGCCTTCAAAAAGAGGAACTGCAATTTTTCTTTGGATTCGGATATCTATTTCGTGAAGTTAGCAGAACGTTTATAACGAATATGATCTCATAAATTGATTGATTAAACGTGTGCAGTATGGAGGCATCTAATTAGAATCAACATAGACTAAATAGGTTATCTATTCTACATAACAAAACTCAAAACAAAATTTTAATTCAAGGAGACGAATTCTTTATGATATTGGTAAGTTGGCCAGGGAAATACTTCTGTCTGAATCACATAATCTTATTTCACTGTGGTTTTGTGTATGCTTAATTTCATCAGAGTAGCTTTTGGGATTTATTGTGACCACCAACTTAGCTAAATCAATTAAATTGCATTTTTTTTATAAAATTAATAACCATTAATTTTCTTTTTATCTAGAAACGCTGCAATTCCTAGTGGATATCGATCTGGCGGTTATGGCAGTTCAGAGCAAATGGATTGGCAAAAAGCAGCCGAGGCGTGGGCAGCAAGAAGTAGAGGTATGTATATCAATTATTTAAATATCTCGATGAAAAGGGGAAGAGACAATGCCAGTCCAGGGGAAGCAAAAATTGTATAACAAGTTTTCAAAATCAAGTTTAAATGTACAGTCCATCAAATAAGCTTGTCCATATTTTAAATGGGTATAAATTTGTTATTTTTTATTCTTTCGGAATGGATCAAAAATCATTTTATAGGACTACCTGCCAAGTTTTTATTGTCATCTATCACATTGTGATATACCTACAGGGTTTTAAAAAAGTTATTCAAGAAACGAAGGAGTCAAGCACCTGGGAGCTTCTGGGAGCTGGCAGTCACAATTTATAGGTTTGTCTGGTGGCATAAATGGATGCATTTTGATTTAATGTGTCCCTATAATTTTTAGGTATCATAGACACTGTTTCGAGAATAAATAGAGATGGTAATGTTAAAATATTGTTTACAATAAAAAGGGGTTTACATGAGTCTCTTAATTTGACCTTACTCATGTATCTAATTGCTCTTTTTTGCAAGACAAATAATGTATAGCGCAAGAGCCCCAAAAACATATGCCATAACGTAAGTGGGATTCTATTAATGCAAAATATGCCTGTCGTGATATATTTCTATCTAACTGTGAAATGATCCTCAAAGCAAGACAATTTCATGACAATTTTTTATTGAGGTTTTTAATGTGATATTCAAATTTTAATTTCTTGTCACTTTGTAATCCCAAGAATTTGCTTTGAGCTGAGTCATTTAATATTTGATTTTCTAGATAACTAACCCAAACTCTGTTGGTCTGACGTTATCCCATTGTATGAGACAGACTGAACCCTATTATCCAGATAAGACTGGAACCAGCTCAGTCATCTACCCCGGAAACCGTAACTTGCGCAGCAATATTCCGTGACTCACACAATCGAAGGCTTTCGTGAAGTCACAAAATGCCGCAGCCTGCCGATCATTGACCCGCAAGTACAGATTTTCTAGGAAGCTAAATATAGCGTCGTCAGTTGCTTTTTTCTCTTGGAAGCCGAATTGTAAGGAGTTTAAAATATTTTTTGTCTTGCAAAAGTTCATTATTTGCCCCTTTACCAGTTTTTCCACCACCTTGACTAGAGTTGGCAACAATGCTACAGGTCTATAGTTTGAGGGGCTTTCCTCATCCCCACCCTTATACAACGGGACATTATAGGCAACTTTCAAACAGCTGGGAAACTCACCTAAAGCGAAAGAGAGATTTATACCTTCTCCGAGAATTCTAAGTGTATTTTCAGGAAGTTTACAAAATATTTTGAATGAAATGCCATCCCACCCCGGAGAATTCTTACTATTTAATTCTAAAATGATTTGTTTAATTTCATGTTCATTAGTGGGCAAAAAAAAGAATGTATCAGCCACATAAATACCATGCAAAAAGTCCTCAAAGGCACTGTCATTTTCATCTGGCTAGATAAATGTTGAGCTATGTTACAATAAAATTTATTTAAATCATGGGCATTTAATTTAGAATCCGATGCTGTCTTAACTCTCTTCTTGCCTCTGAGTTCATTTACAATATGCCAGGCTTCCCTTTGTTTGTTAGAAGAAAATTCAATTTTATTTTTGTAATAAAGCTGCTTCGCTGTTTTTACTATTCTACAGTATATTGATCTGTATAAATTAAAATAGCCAAAAAAAAATAGGTTTTGCATATTAAACTTTTTAATATAGTGAAGCGATCTTAAATTTATGGCTGATACTTTTATACCTTTAGTTATCCAACATTTTCTAGATTTTTGTTTTAAAGTCTTTAAAGGAAAAAAGGTATCAAAAATTCTAGTCAAGACAGCATGGAAACCTGCCAAAGGATTTTCAAAGCCCATCACAGTACTCCAATTTTCCAAAGCAGCAAGTTGCGAGAACCTATCATAATTTTTTCTGGTAAACAATCTTCCACGTCGGTTTAATATCTCCTTTTTTCTATTAATTGAAAAACTATAATACACCACCTCATGATCAGAAATTGCGTTATTTGCTACATTGCACTTGACATCAACCTGATTAAAATTTGAAATAACATAATCTAGCAATGTTGAACAGTGAGATGTGATTCGTGAAGGTTTGTCAACATGCAGATGTAAGCCATAAGCATTAATTAAATTATGCAACATAATGCTATTAGGATCCAAAACAGATAGAGAATCTAAATTAAAATCGCCACAGAGAACTATGGGGTTACTAGAAATGGCGGATTCTAGCTTTGTTAAAAAGTCAGACACATTACTAGATGGTGCATGATAAACACATATAATATGTAAGTTTATACTAGGGCAATACACAGCACACAATTCAGATAAGCTTTCTTCCTTTTGCTTGTCCAAATTGTTAATTGCTTTAAATAAATATTCTAAATAAAAGTCCTCATGAATCATAATGCTTACACCACCATAGCCTGCTGAGCGACAAAATATGTCCAAAACCACATAATTAGCTAAGATTAGTTTTTCATGTGGTTTCAACCAGTGTTCACATATGCATGATATTGTCGGGAAGTTAAGACTATCTAACAAAATACTCAACTCATCCAACTTATCCCTACATGACTGCAAGTTTCTCAGAACTAAGAAAAACAGTTATTGTCACATTCGATCCTAAAAAATTTTGAGACTGTTTCTTCGGGGACACATCTATCAGAATAGACTGTTCATTCGTCTCCGCAACTAACTTTATACTTTCATCTTGAGTACTGCCATCTGCAGGACTTTGAGACTCAATATTATCAGGCAATAAGCTATTACCTGATTTCGAAATATCTGTGTCAGTGTTACTCAGAGTGACAAAAGTCAGGTTATGATTTAGTTTTTTTTCTGTTTTCTAATGTACTTTTTATTGATTTAGCTACATCATATGTCTTCATTTTATGATAGTTTAGATCAATATCAATAAACAAATACCCTTCGGCATACCTATCCAAAGTGGTCAAACATTCCTTAAGTCTACTATTAAAATTGTAAATTAACTTATTTTTAAAGACGTCGTATTTTAAGAAAGGAACAGAAGAGAAAATTAAATTTGTATGACTACAATACCTTAGTTTAGAGCATAGTTTTTTTAGTGAGATTAAATTCTGTTTTCCTCCTACAAAGTTGTTAAATCCAGCCAAAACCAGTACAGAGTCATCTCCTGTATAAGGCCGACAAATACTTTCTATACTTTCTATTACTTGTTCAAGAAGAGCAAACGGCTTAATAATGGTCTCCACTTCGTAGTTAGGCCGTACATTGCTTAAATGGTTTCCTAGTTTGTAGCCCTGTTGGTCACACAGAATAGCAGTTTTTTTCTAGTCCTAGTCCCCAATGTTTCATTGCTAGAAATCGTTACTGCCTGTTCGAATTCTGGGTTCTTTGGTTTTTCGTTCATTTCAGGTAAGTTGTGTTATGTGTGTACTCCCCTTGGCACCTGCATAGTATTTTCTCTTAGTAGAGCTATTTGATCTTCAACTTCGTTCCTTTTATTTCTAAGATTTTCATTGTATCTACCATTTCACGAGCTGATCTGTTTACATCTTCAAGATCCAACTGTAATTTGGTTATTGTGTCTTCACCTTCTCTAAGTTCGTCAGTAAAGCATAGAGATTATCTTAAAAAAAGATTAAAGAACAATTACAACGAGGTACAGAATATATTTCATATAGAAATGAATTAAATAAATTAATAAAAAAACAAAAATACAACTATTAAACAAAAAAACAGAAAGCAATAAAACTGACATTAAAACCATATATAAAATAATGAGGATGCAACAAATGCCAGGGAAAAGAATTAAAAAAACAATTTCTTATTTTTGGATTAAAATAATATGAATATTTCTAATAACATCGACACGCCAAATGCTTGTAATAAAGATTTTGTCGATATTGGTACTGAAATGGAAAAAGACCACATATGTGGTAAATGAAAGTCTACAAACGTCACTCTTTGAGCCCAGTAACAAAAAACGAAATTATAGAGCACATATCCTCTCTTAAAAATGATAGCGCCCCAGGCAAAGATAGTATTTGTGCAAGGCTAATAAAATTTGTGCCGAGCCGATGGCTCACATTATGAATTTGATTTTCAAAACACGAGGCACGGTGTTGGAACTTTTCAGGAATTACTTGCTTGACAGAGACCAATATCTGAAGCTTAATGACACGCTCAGCCAATAATAAAGATTAAAATAGGAATACCTCAGGGTGCAATCTTAGGACTAATACTCTTTATAACCTACATAAACTCCTTACTTAAATTGAACATCAATGGAAAAATAATTTCTTACGCTGACGATACGGTTCCGATTTTCTCGGGTGAGACTTGGCAAGACTCAAAGGAGAAGGTGATTCAGGGTTTACTTGACGTTGAAAATAAAACATTAAATTTAACCAAAACAAATTAAAGTCCGTTCAAGTCTATTGCGCTGTTACGTCATATCATTCCATCTTTCTTTATGCAATGAACGTATGTACTAAATTGGTCCGTCAAATTGGAATCTTTGATATCGATCTGCGTCAATGTCAAAATATCATAACGAAAATAACAGATTTAATTCATTTATTGATTTGTTGGTAGTTGGTTTGTGTTTTACGCTAATAATTGCTAATAAAAATCGTTTTGAGATGCCCCACCGGTTCAGTGAGAAAGAGCAAGGTTTAGTTTTAAAATTAGTGCATTATTTCACATGTGAAAAAGATGCTGTAAGTAATATTTGTTTTCTATTTATTTGATAATACTAAAAAATGATATCTCTAGAAAAAATGTATTTTTGATGTGTAAACATCTTACGCGGCGATATGAGGACAAATCTCGGCAAATGAGACGGAAATGCGCAAACCAATTCTACCGCCAGGGCGGTATTATATACAATTTTGCCATTTAAAATCGTTTTTAAACGGATTTTAGACGATAAAAAGCATATTATTATTTTAAATTAAACGAACTGTCAAAAGTATTATTCAGATGCCCAGACGTTTAAAACAATAGCCGCGTTCGTTTTTGTCATCTTTTTCCTCGATTTGCTCCAACATTTTGACAGGCACGTGACTTGGGTTTTCCTTTTAAATACACAGAACTCGTGACTGTCAAATTTTCAGAGCAAGTCGAGGAAAAAGATGACAAAAACGAACGCGGCTAATATTGTCATAAGTATGTAAAATTGATAAAAACGGAACGTGCTCCGGAATAGAAAACAGGTACCGAGACATCTTTTGGCTAGTGTAAAAAATAACGTACGAGTCTATCTAAGACGTACGGATCTTTTCTTTTGACGTCAGAAATTCTGACGTAACAGCCCAATAGCCTTGAATGGACTTTATATTGCTTTCTCGCTTACAAAAGCGAATAGACCAAACTTCAATAACATTAAAACAGGTGATGGGAGGGACGATACCCTTCTGGAAGTCTCAAGTGCCAAGAACCTGGGGGTGATCATTGATCAACACCTAAAGTGGACATCTCACAAAGAAAATACTCTGTTTAATATCAAAATTTTATATACTAAGAGAATTTTTGTGTACCAGACTGACTACTTTACAAATCACTGGTCGAATCTTTAATTAGATACGGGTTGACTATATGGTACATACAAAAGTAACTTGCAACCTCTAAGGAGCATACAAAATTATATCTTAAAAGTAATATTCAATCAAAATAGACTATATCCTACTAGATTATTATATGGTTCGGACATCTGCAACATAGATTGTTTATAGATTCATTCTGTTTGTTCATACATACACAAAAACGCGAAACTAAAAAGATTCGTCAATCACCAGCATCTAACTAAAGCCAATGTAGACAAACATCTAATTATCCCCAATATCAAAAAATCTATCAGCCTAAAATTCCTGGATTATCTGGGCCCCAAAGTTTATAATGAACTTCCAACTAAGAGCATTGCTTCAGTCAAAACATTCAACATTATTAGCAAGACTTTTATCTTGGAAAATAGAGGTTTTTTAAGGATTAGGCACGGCATAAAAAACCGGCCACTAAAAACTTACCCGAATTTCAAAGTTGGATTTCTCGTGAACCACTCGTTCGATTTTGATGATTATTTTTTTAATTGTAAGTTGATTCCTTCTTAACGGATGCTACGTCAGAAATTTTTATTCCGATTTTATTTAGAGCATATACAGGGCGCAACAATAAGACGAAGTTTTTTGCCCGAACTTTGTAACACCCTGTAGGGTGCAGCAGCTACAGTGGCTATTGCTAACTGGAGTCATATTGTAGCCTCATCTTTTCTGAACATTTTGTTTTTTTAATCTCGACATTATCTCCGTTTGTGTTGGAGATACGCCTCGGAAAAAGCTTTAAAAAAATCCAACAAACATCAGAACGTAAGTTTAATCTGAAAACTAACAAAAACATGAAAATAAAAAAAAAGATAAATAAATTGTAAGGGACTAATATCTAGTGTGGCATCCTCGCTTCAAAACCGCTTCATTTAGTCGACGTGGAATGGCATCAAATTCTTCCCGAAGTGCAATTCGAACATCTTGAAGGCTGTCAGGTAAAACAGGTCGACGACGAATGCGCCTTTGAAGTTGGTCCCACAGATGTTCAATGGAGTTGAAGTCAGGGCTGCAAGCTGGCCAAACCATTTGTTCAATACCCACTTCATCCAAATATTCGTTAACTACTAATGCCACGTGTGGTCGCGCATTATCTTGCATTAATACGAACCCGTCTCCAATAAAATGAGAATAGGGAACAACAGCGTCCTGTAGAATGTCCTCAATATATCGATGTGCATTTAAGGCGCCGTTTTCAACAAAGATTAAATCTGTATGGGCCTCCCTAGAAATTCCCGCCACACCATCACAGAAACTTAGGCGTTCCGAAATTACACAGTCCATAAATCTCTCATTTTGACGTCTCCAAACTCGCTCCCGACCTTCAGGCGATCGAAGGCAAAACCGCGATTCATCCGTGAAAGGGACTTTAGTCCATTGCTCAATATCCCAATTCACATGTAAACGCGCAAACTGAAGAGGTGCTCGACGATGTCTTGGAAGTAGCTGGGGTCCTGTGGCAGGCCTCCTTGCAGACAAGCTGTTTTCTTTTAATCTTCGTCGGATTGTTCTCTCACTGACATGAGTTCTACGCACGGCTTGTAGCAGATGTTGATTCTGAAACGCTGTAATTCTACGATTTCGTAAAGTATTCAAGACAATAAAGCGGTCGTCAATTGCATTTGTCTTCCGTTTTCTTCCCGAATCGACTCGCCTGATGAAATTTCCCGTTTCCGTATACCGTTTCCAGGCATCCTGGACTGTTGTTCGAGGTATACCCAGGGTATCGGACACATAACGTTGACTTCGGCCATCCTCAATTAAGGCCACAATACGAGCAACATCCGTCACAGATAATGGCATTTTTTACTTTGACAACCGTTGCTGTCATATTGCAGATACTCATAAATCCGTTTTCGCATATGCCGCCTGGATTACTTACACATAAAACTTTCTGCCTGCAAAGCATTTTTCCGAGACGTTCGTTGTAAAACAGCATATCTCTAATACAAAAAGAGATAATGTCGTGATGAAAAAAACAAAATGCTCACAACAGATGAGGCTACAATGTGGTTTGATTTAGCAATAGCCACTGTAGCTGCTGCACCCTACAGGATGTTACAAAGTTCGGGCAAAAAACTTCGTCTTATTGTTGCGCCCTGTATATGCTTAAAATAAAATCGGAATAAAAATTTCTTCAATTTAAAAAAAAAATCATCAAAATCTAACGAGTGGTTCGCGAGAAATCCAACTTTGAAATTCGGGTTAGTTTTTAGTGGCCGGTTTTTTATGCCGGTGAGTATATTTGTTTAGATAAAGACTACTTTTTAACCAAATACGAGGCTAAGGCGTTTAAGTTTAAGAAGTTTCACTTCTGATATGCGCACATAGTGCGCACACTCTTTTTTTCATTTGTCTTTTCCGTTTTAATTTGTACTTTAAAGTTTTATTACAATTTTGTTCCTTCATTTGATCTAGCCAAGAACCGATTCGTACTTTGAGTATTATACAAATGAAAATATTACTGATATTATTACAGTCAATTATGTAACACTAGGGAAACATACAGATGTCGTTAACATCTAGGTATCCCCCTCACTAGCCATAAGTAATAAAAGTGATGTATTTTCCTTTTGTAAAAATTGTAATTTGTAAATGTTGATGAATAAATTGATAAAAAAAATAAATAAGCTAAACCATATTAAATATCTTAGCAAAAAGGTATCGTCAAATTGTTTTGCATCGGGAATAATTTCTAATAATTTAAATAAAAATATAACAAAACAAGGACATTTTGCATTAATAGAATCCCATTTACATTATGCCATATCTTTCTGGAGCATTAGCGCTATTTGCGCTAAACTCGTGTAAATTTATAAGGATCTATGTAGAATGTAGGGTTCTTCGACTACTAAAGTGAATTAATCAAATATCAATGCAAGTTTTTCTGAATTAACAGACTAAAGATGATTTCAATGAGGCTATAATTAACTACAATTATTTTAATGTTATTCAGTTGACTTTTCAAAAACCTTTATGTTTAGAATTAATATTTGTTATAAATATCTTGACGATTCCATTGGGTTAGGAATTGAATTTACATAAACTAAAAATAAAATAGTTTTTAGTATAAATCTGTTACGATTCCATAAGTAATATGCTTTTCATAACTTGCTTTATTTTTAATTTACGTACTGTTTTCTTCTTTTGTAAGTAAACTAGCATTAAATATGGTTTCTAGTTCTTAATGTGGATAGCTTTTCAAATAAAGTATTGTGTATATCAAATGTCAAATGCTTTATTCAAATATAAGGATAAAAACGGTATTCTTTTGATATTCGTGATGTATTACTAACGCCTCAGTAGTTCTATATTTGCAAAGTTACAGTGATATATGTGTTTTCATAGCTATTATACATTTTTTTCTAAAGTGTTTCAAACAGCTGTTAAAATGATCTTTAATTGTTTATTTTCTTAGAGTTTCGACCTTTAATTATTGATCGAAACTTTAATTAATTTCATTAGTTCTGCAATTATGCTGATTTTATAATATACAAAATTAAAAAGTAGTGTTAACTAAATTTGCATTTTTGTCTAAAGTGTGTAGAGTTCCAAGACATTTTTAATATTTTTTCATCTTAATAATAGCTGGTAAATACAGTTCTAAAAACAAATAAGTAACATTATAATACTACATGTAGTCTAAGAGAAAATAAAAAAAAACTAATAGTGTATGTTTTGTTAAGGGTATAAACTACGCTTATTAATGGCAATGAAACCACATTAAAATTATATAATATTTGAATTGAGTACGAAATACATAAATATATTAATATATATCTTTTTTTAATTTAAGGTACACCTAGAAGCGATGGTGGCCGCAACACGCCACGCGGCTCTATGGGACAACGGACCCCTCGTTTTGACGACGTTCACGCAGACTTGGAAAGAACCAAGATGAAAAACGTTGGTAAAAGTCCTAGATCATTGCGATCCACACCACGCACTAACATGTCACCGCATAGTATGTCGTTGGGTGACGCGACGCCTTTATATGATGAAAGTATATAAGACTACTTTCCCTGACTTTATTGTGTATAGTTGTTCTGTACAGGATGTTTTTTAACGACCGCTCTAAAGTTTAATTCGATGTCATTTCGTCATTTGCATTAATATAGTTTCTTCTAATGAAACACTGATATATCCCTATTTTTTATATTTTGTTCAGTTTTTACACCTTTCGCATATCATGTAAATTCGGTTGTTTAATACTTTGGCAAATTGCGTAAATTTAGGAAACTATTTGTCAGCTATAAGTCACATAGATATGAAAGTTCAATATATGAATCTTGAGTTTTTAGTGAAATTTAAACAGGCAATTATATAGGGCCTTTAAATGGAAAAGCTATGTTTGTGGCAATATCTTCGAGGTATGCTATTCAATAGTTCCTCTGAATTAATTTTTTACAGTGTAAGAAATTATGTACACTTGTACGTTACCACCTTAAACTTCTAGAGATAGTTGATATTGTAAAAAACATCCTTAACAGTTCGATTTTGTCTCGATAATTGAGGCAAGTGTTAATTGATTTACTTTTAAGGGTTTTATTCTGAACCTTCTTTTGTTAAAGGTAAAATGTATTTGACTGCGTATAACATTGAAATCTGGGTTTTGACGTGATAGAAACCCAAATATTTAAATAATTTTTATACAAATGTGAACTGTTAGGAAAGATTAAGATGCGAGTAGATTAATAATTCGAACTAGGAATGTTTTTGATGTGAAAATATTTATTTTATTAAATATACTGTATACATACCTAAACTTATCTTTATCTGTTTCATTTTATTATGAAATTAATCGGCCCTGGTTATCGATGTGTGCTATTACAGGAAAATAATCGTTCATTGTATAGGCCGTTGAAATTATGGAGGCACCATATAATAAATGGAGAGTTGATTAAATTACGGCGCAAAGTTGCGTAACTGGATTGTTAGTGATGAAATGCAATAAAACTGATAGTAAAGTTTTGTCCTTAAAATAGGCTTAAGAACTTTTTTAATTCCATAAGTAATTCAGGAGCAGATATGCTACAGTGATCAAACAAATGGTTTAGCTGATGACAAACTAATTTTATGTCGCAAGCTGTACTGGTAAACGTTCCCAGGGGGCCATTTGATACTTTCCTCATTTCATTTATATAGTACTGATATAGGCTGCGAGTCACTCAAAATCAATAATGTTTCATGTATCCCCATCAGTAACAAGAGGTTAGATTAATTTAATTTAGTGTGAGGCATCGATAACGGTTATCGAAATAAAATTTTTGATTAGACATTTTGCAAGTTTTGAATCTTGTGTACTTACTAATGAACAAGTAATTCTAATATATAGAAGGACATGATTTTCCAGCAGAAATTTTATTAGCTGCCTTTGGCTCAAAGATAAGCCAATATTTCTACAATGATTTCAACCTTTTGAATGCGGCATATTTTTGTTAATGCGAGGTTGAAAATTGAATTAGGGGTTCAAAAAACCGTGAGTTTTGGATTATTTGTATTATTATTTTCAGTATTAATCTTAAGATGATTAACACATTTTTCGCATGCGTTGTCAGAGTTAAATTTGGATTTAAGTAAATATCATAATTGTTCATGCTGCACTCCTAAACTCTGTAAACTCTTAATAATATCAAGCAGGCATTATCGATTAATCTACGGCAATGTTCCCTTATATCTGCATTTTCGTATATGTATGAGCTACAAAAGAAGTTTGATTCACTAGCAAGGTATTTGTTTATAATAATTATTGTGTTCAGGCCAGAAAATGTATGTTCTTGAATTAATCTGTACATGTAACTCATCACATATTGAAAGAGCCAGTGGTTTACGTAACAAATCTCATATCAATGGGATTCTTCATACACCATGCGCGTATGAAAGACCACAGTAACGAAAATGAAAATAATTACACCTTTCTAAAATTGTTTGGAATTGGTTTTCGATATGATGAATAATTCGAGGCCTTAATTTGGTTAACTCTCAGTGTTTTATAGTTTTATGGTAGCATTTAGCTACTATAGGAGGTTCAGAATAATTCATCAACTTGTAATAATTTTATGTTTATAAATAAATCTTTTTTAATAAGACTTGGCCTTTCTTCGTAACACACTTTTATCATAAAGTACATTTGGAAAAGATCTAATTATAGTGGATCAGTTGCTACCATCGAATTTTGTATATACCTGTTGAGCCAAGTCGCAATAATTTATCTTTTAAGGAAGAGGACGATAATATACGCATTCGTAATGAATGCGCCTTAGAGCAACTGTAGAGTCTAGACGGTAAAATATCGATACATTTTACCGTGAATTTAAGTAAATATCGTTATTGTTTTACCTTAAAATTGTTTGTGTTTTCTCTCCAATTAGAGCCCGCTTGTTCTGGCTCCAGGGCGTAAACAGCACAAGTGCTAGTTAACGGAAATCTGAATCAACTAAAAGTGCGATATGGTGGGAAGAGAACACAAATATTAAATGAAAAAGATAACTCTTGCAATACTCGTCCGAAGCCCTGAAAGCAGCTTTGAGGGAGATAACAGCTGGACGAATGTGCATCAGTGCAGCTGGTCGTTATTTCAATGATTGCTTGGCAGAATAAAAGGCAGATCACCTGATATTATGACGAAACCCAGACCCACACCACTATTGGCAGATCCTGTGGAAGAGAAAATGAAGACATGGATACCCAATCTCCAATATTGCGAAGTGCGGTTTCCCGTTAAAAAGACATTTGTTTGATACCGACGAAAGTCACTAAAGACTTAGGAAAAGAGAAATTGTTCAGAGGATGAAAGCCAGGTGAGAAATGGTGATCGGAATTTTACGAGACGACATCCAAAAGTTGTGTTGAGGGATGCAGAAGAAGTGAATAAAACACGTGCCATTGTAACTGAACCATACATAAGATCGTATCGATTTGGAGCAGAAAATAATTTAAGAGAAGTTCTGTTGAACCCTGAAAGAATTTTTAACGCTGCCGAAACAAAAGAATTACAATCACATCAAACATTATATTGAAAGAAAAACACCCTAACATAGGTATCTGTAGAAGGTGATCAAGATAGGGAGAAAAACTTAATAGGATGCCGGCGGTTTATCAAGCGAGTTAATCGAAAACGAGAAGAAACCCAACAGTTTTTTGTCGAACTCATCAAGTTGTTTATTTGAAAAACATCTTATGTACTCCGAGCCTCTGAAAAAACCACTAAGAACCAAAAAGAAAGAATGCCTAGTGCGATACCCTCAATCAAATGGCGAGACTCATATAATAAAAAGGACAAGGTTAAAAGAACAAAAATTGAGGAAACTGAAATGAGAAAACTGGTAAGAACGATTGCCGAAGAAAATAAAGAAATGGAAAAATTCAGAAGAAAAACAGCAATCAATCAGCTCCACTATCGTCAAAAACTGAACACAATGAAAAACTAAAATGTGCAGTTTGTCAAGAGGAGCTCATCAGTGACGCAGAAGAGCAAGATGAAATTTACATAAGCTGACAATTGGCCGGAGTGGTTCCATATGAAATTTACCGAGTTTTGTTGTCTTTCGTATGAAGAAGCATCCAATAAAGACTATATCTGTTTTAAATCTACCTGAATATTTGAATCAATGTTTTTTGAAGTGAAACTTCTTAACGCGCACCGGGAGTAAAATTTAAAGGTCGCTAACGCGGCGGGCGATACACGATAAACGAGCGACACGAACAGGCGGAAGAAAAATATGAGAATAGTGTTATTGTGATATCCTTGTTAGTTTACAAGATAAAAATATGGGATTTGCTGTATTACCTTGTCAAGACATAGGATAAGCGAAACTTTTATGAAGAATAGTTTATTTTTTCATTTTGGCCTTTCCTTTTTGTTAATTGAGTGTTATATTTTAAAAAAAACTACTTTCGAACGCTACACGATGAGCGACACGACCTGGTGGAAGAAAAATGTGAGAATATTGTTATTGTGATATCCCTGTTAGTTTACAAGATAAAAATATGGGATTTGCTGTATTACCTTGTCAAGACATAAGCAAATTTTTTATGAAGAATAGTTCTTTTTTTCATTTAGGCCTACCCTTTTTGTTAATTGTGTGTTATATTTAAAAAAACTACTTTTTAACCAAATCCGTTAAGATATGTATAAGGTTAGGGTGTTTAGTTACTGAGATTTCTTTGTTAATTTACAAGACAAAAATATGGGGTTAGTTTGGCTAGTCTGTCATTAGCCATTCTGTTTACATGCAGGTTCCATTCTGTTCTTCTTTTTCTTATCCATCTCATTATGTCGTCAGTATTGCACTTTTCTCTTATGTCTATGTTTATTTGTCTGTCGTTCAATGTGTATCCCGTTATTGTTTTTAGGGTTTTCATCTCGATTGTTCTTAGCATCCTCTTTGTTACTGATGTTTCCGCTCTTGTCTCTATACTGTCCCGTACGACATAACAGGTCGCACGCATGTTTTGTAGATTCTGGACGCATCCTGTACTGAGGCATATATTTTTCCATATTTTATGTTTAAGATGTCCCGATATTGAGCCTGCTTTGTTTATTTATCTTCTCACTTCCTCTTCCAGAAATCATGTGCTTGTTATCTTGCATCCTATAATAGGTACTCGAACGACACCATTTTGGTTGACGATGGTATCTTCTATTACTAGCTTACAGCGCAGAGGTTCCCTAGCTATGGTCATGCATTTGGTCTTTGTTTTAGAGATCTCCATGTTCAATTTCTTTGCGTGTTTGTAAAACGCGTGTAACATTTTTGTAGGTTGTCTTTTGATTCTGCGATGAGTACGGGTGATCGGCATAGCATAATATATCAAGTTTATGTGTGCCCGTGCATGCGATATCCCAATCCCACGTTCTTAACGGTTTCTAATAGTTGGTCCATAACCGTATTGAACAGTAGAGGCCTAAGGCTAACGCCTTGGCGGATTCCCGACGTTCTTCGTAGATGTTGCGTCAGGCTGTAGCTTGTTCCTATTTGCGTTGTTTGTGTTCATGTCCTTCATAGGTTTTGTGTACTTTTTGGGCACATTCTTGTTTTCCAGCCTGTTGATTACATCCTTCAGTCGTACCTTATCGAAGGCTTTCGTTAGATCAATGAAACAAAGGTATGCGGGGGTGTTATACTCGAGGGACTTTTCTATTAATTGCCTTGTTATAAATAATGCATCAATGGTGGAACGGTTTTTTCTAAATCCTTGTTGTTCTTCGCTGATTGGCAATAGTGTCGTTATTTCATCAGCAAGAATCTTTGTAAATAGTTTGAATGAGGTGCTTAACAGGGTTATCCCAACGATAGTTAGCGGGTTTGGTTTTTCTCCGTTTTTGAAGATAGGTATCGTTATGCTTCTTTTCCACTCTTTCGGTATTCTCCCGTGTCGAATTAGAATGTTGAACGGTTTTGTATATTCCTCTCTTATGGCGTCTCCACCATATTTGATCATCTCATTTGTCATTCTATCTTCGCTTGGCGCCTTCCTGTTTCTGAGCTTCTTTACTGCCATATATATACCTACTCTGTCGTGATTCTTACCTGATCATTTATAACATCATTTTGTGGATCTTCTCCTGGTGGGTCTTCCTCATTTTCTGATTCTGCGTAAAGGTTTTTAAAGTATTTTTCCCACATTTCGTTTGTAATTGTTTTTAGTTGTACTGTTTCGTCCGTGCATCTTCTTTTACATGCCTCTTAATTTTTTAGTTTTAAGCGTTAAATTTTAGAAACCATCTAGTAATTTTTAAACAACAGTTCTTGATATCTTTGATATTGAAGCATATTTTAAGTTACCTACGACTACATCTAGTGAGAGGGCACTGTTTTTGCTTCTAGACAATATTAGTTGTACCTAATAGATTTTTTGTGCCAAAAACCCATTAGGCGTATTTATTTCAAGCTAGGAAGTTCTTTAGGGTTCATTTGAATCCAGTCGAGCAATAGGTCAATTCTCGACCACTGGACGGGAACTGGGTCGTTTTCGGTCGAGGCAAAGACAATCCACTGTGAATTGTCTTTGGTCGAGGCCAGATCGCGAGAGGTCGAGAACCGGGCAAAATGCCCTTCTGTCTTTTTATTCAATAAAAAAAAAAATACTAAATCAGTCAACAGTAATTATACTATCAATTCTAAAATGAATACTGATTGGTTGGGCATCCATTTCGAGCCCATAAAATTTAAAAAATCCATGATTTTGATGTTCAAAGTCAAAAGATCCACTAATCGGTCGAGAACCGGCACATTGACCCTATCTGGGAACAAAAATAAACGCAACCATCAACTGAGGTAGTTATTTCATTGTGGTACGTAATCAGCAGGGGGTGGCGAATCTAAAAATAATACACATGCCTCTGATGCCATTACTGCTGGATAATTAAGCTGGGTAAATGCTATGGGTAATTTTTTCACAAAAAAATGTGGAACGCTTCACGATTTTGCGTGTCATCCTTGCGCAGGGGCCATGCTAATCTTCTCTGTATCGTTCCAATTTTAGTATATGTACCGCCGAAGCGAGTACATCGTCTGTCTTTTAAATTTAGTATTTCAAGTTAAATCAAGTCGGAGAACGCAGGTAAGAATATGTAATATTTTCGAAAAAAGTGTCATCTAATAAGTGCATATTCAACTAAAATTCCTTATTGTGAATAATGAGTGAAGCGGCATAGTGCCTTAGTGTAGTAAAGGATCGTATTACCTTAAATGTATAGCACCATCTATTCAGGAACAAATAAACTAGTCATACTTGTCACCTTTGTCACCATCTATTTGTAATGTTAAGCACTATTTTCGGGTTAATAGGATAGGTTATATTTATATCCTGAGAGCGAGTTGAAATAATATTTGTCTTTCTTGACGCTTATTAGTGTGACGAGGAAAGCATCACATCACCTAACTTTTGAATAAGAATAAAATATAAATTCACCTTCCGGGACAAAGTGGAACTTCAAGTTTATTCTATTTCTATTCATATTTTATTTTATCTTTTTAGTTAGTTGAAGCAGAGACAAGGTTGAAGCTCGACTTCCAGTGAGGGTCAGCGCAAGTTTGTGTGTGAATTTTTCTGTGATATAATATGTGAGTATAGTGATTATTTTTCTTGTGATATATGTGTATATTGCGGAAGTTATGTTAGTGGTATAGAATATTTGGAAAATTCGCCCGTTTCTATATCGATTTTTCAAGGATTTCGTGGACCATTATTATGTAATGTTGGGAAGGAAATTCAATTTTGTTAAGCTTACTGTAACATGCGGCAATCTGGTTCTCGTATTTCGTTGTTGCATAAAAATATTTATTTATTTTATTTTTCTTTCATCTCTTGGTTAAAATCCGAAGGTGGTTGTTTTCTAACCATATTTGGAACATCTCGCTCAATTTTAGCGGTTTGACTTTGTTCAGTCCTTTCTTCCTTGCTTGCTGGTTCGATTATCATCTGTATTCCAATTTTTTTCTTTCTTTGACTTTGCAGAATACTTTAACGTATAATATATATAAAAAAATGGAATTTGGCACACTAGGGAACACGTGCATGACGTCATTCGCTAGAATTAGATGATTTCGTTCGGTGACGTCACGTTTTACCATACCCCATATACTATATATATATGCCATACCCCATGCCTTTGACCCTGAATTTTTATCAGTCATTCATCATTCAAAAAGTCATGAGGACAAAGTTTGAGCTCTAGTAAAAATATCTTCCGTTTTAAAGATCCATGGTTTTATTAGTATGATTCCAAAAAAGTGAGAATTTTCAAAATGTCATGTCAGTTCAATTTTGATTACTCCTAGTTTGAATTAGTTTTGGCAAGTTTGAATGGGTTTTGTTTAGCTTTGGTTAGTTCAGTTAGCAGTTGAAGCAAGGGAATACGAGCGGCTAAGGATCGCGGTCAACATTAACGCTGATTGGCTAGATTTCCACGCCATGTTTTACATGTATTACAACAAGTAATATTTCACTTTTTGCATGGCCCTCCGCTCGCTGCGCTCGCTACGGGGGCTCAAGAAAAGGAAACTAACCAAGTGCTAACCCAAGACATACCCAAAATCAAGAAAAAAAACTGTTTGGAAATATATCCTTAAAAAAAATAATAAAAAACCCAATGGGGTTTGAACCCGGGTCGCCGATGTGAAGGCCAACCATGCAAACCCCTAGACCATCAGAGGATATACAAACAACCGGTTGCATCGCGAAGACATGGAAGTCAACGTAATATTTACATTCTCGACTGAAAACAGCCAATCAGCATTAATGTTGACCGCGATCCTTAGCCGTCAGTCAAGGGAATTGGGCTTGCTTTATCCTTAAATGAAACATGATGAATTGAAAGTACCTAATGCTTGTGCGTAGCCTATTTGAATACTCTGAGCTACTGCTTGTGTTAGGTTCGGTTAGTTTAGGTTGGCTTAAAGAGTGTGCACTCCTGATTGATCTGAAACAGAACCCGACTGAAGTAGTGCTTGGATTAGTCTTTAGTGGAATACAAACCTTTTTAACTAAAACTCGTAAATCTATTTTGAAATTTTGCAACAGAAAGTTTTACTTAAAACCGCCGTTATCTTTACAGGACCCCAAAGTTTGAATTTTTATGTGACCTTCCACTTGCCATACTATTCAACCTTTCCTCTATCCTGTAGCATGTGGTTTATCTGTGATGTGTGTGTATATAGTGGCAGTGACATGCAAAGTCTGACATGTAGTGGCCCACTGGTTTGGCACATGATACATCTATTTTCTTTGTTTTGGCAGGTCCATGAGTAAAAAAATTGTGACACGAGACAGGTTCAAGTTCAAAGTAGTAATATTTTAGACCTGCCTCAGTCAGTCCATAAGACAAGATTGGATGATAGCATAATAAAAAGTTTTAAGGATAGATTTCTCCACAAAATCCCTCAAGCACAGTACAACATAGTCCCTTGCTGATAGCTTGTTACAGTATGGATTTGACCTTTTTATGAAAGATGAGGATCAACTGTAATTTATTTATTTATTTTATTTATTTAACAGTATCAACAGCTGCAAAACCAATTATAGATACCACTAAGTATCCTAAATATAAATCTATTTAAAATTGTTTTCAGTTTATAATGCACTGTACTGCCTGTATTCTTATAAATCTTGGGCCAATTATAATACATATCTTAACTCCTTTTTAATTTTAGATAAGAAACATTATAAATGTCAAGTGATCCACAATATGTATTGAAAAGTAAACATAATCTTTGCAGGGGCGAATTTTTATAAATATTAGTTCTAGGGGTTGAAATATAAAAGTATTGTGCAACCTAGTGTTTACTGTCTCCACTCTAAAAGGTATCTTATCGAAAACTCCATGTTGTCTGTTGTCTATGATACTTTTAACAGTTTTATATAAAAATATAATCCCCGCTTATGCCCATAATAATTTTAAACTTTGAAAATTATACATGTTTCTTAATGTAAATATATTCTATATTGTTGTGGAGGATTCATTTTTACCTTTTGATTGCATTTGGCTCCACAAATTATTAAACTTTGCTTGAATTGTTATAGAGCCTCTTCGGCCCAGGCTCCAGGATGTAAACTGCACAAGTGCAAGTTTAGTGACCCTAATGAAATGGGTACCTATATATCGTCGATTCGATAGCAAGTCGGCTATCGTTTTCAAGAAAGGAAAAAAAAACTAAAAATGAAAATGCTTAGCAAATACAATAAAAGTCAGTTCAAAGCCTGACAATCTGCAAGAGCTTTTTACTGTTTTATTGTATTTGCTAGCCATTTTCATTTTTAGTTTTTTGCCTTTCTTGAAAACGATAGCCGACTTGCTATCGAATCGACGATATATAGGTACACATTTCATTAGGGTCACTAAACTTGCACTTGTGCAGTTTACATTCTTAGGGTACGTCCATAGTGCACCGCTGCTCGCTTCTCGCTAGCCGGCTTTTACTCTATCGGCTTGGTCAACCTGCGCGATTGTAGCAGGTGGTGGTCATAGAGCACCGCTTGCGTGAGTGTCTCGCTTTGTCTCAGTTGTCAGTTGGCATCATGGAGCTATCTCGTGAGGATCTGTTATGAATTTTGAAAAGAAAGAGCAACTCACGTTCATGAAATTAATAGGTCTCGCCTCGCTCAGAAGTTGGTGAATACCATACTTCAATCGTTTGTCTCATATAACATTTTTTAAAAGTACTTCCGAAATTAAAATATCTTTTTCAATTGCCGTCCTACGGATCTTAGCTTTTTAATCAATGTTTAGAAATATTTAATATTTGCTTAAATGACATAGCAACAAACTAGAACAATTCTGCGTATTGCACTGCACATCAAATAACATCAAACACCGAGCGGGTTAAGCGGTATGCGAGAAAAATAAATACAAATTCATTCCGGTAAAAGCTGATTAAGCAGGTTCAAACAGGCTACTGGCGCACTATGGCCACGCGCTACTATTCCTTTATAAATTTTGTTGTCGCTAGTCTGCCGCGATGAAACGAGAAGCGAGAAGCGGTGCACTATGGACGTACCCTTACATTCTGGAGCCTGGGCCGAAGAGGCTCTATAACAATTCAAGCCAAGTTTAATAATTTGTGGAGCCAAAGGCAATCAATTCCTAGGTAAAAATGTTTCTTAATATTGTTTGATCAAATCCCCTTTGTGGGTAAAACAAAAATGTTTTGTATTGTAAATTTTGTAAATATTTCCTTTGAACAATTTCTAAACTGTTTATTTTATTAGAATATTGTGGATCCCAAACCACACAAGCATACTTATTGTTATTTTATTGTTTTATTTAAACAATAGCAGGCGGTTACACCGATGAGACTATTGTGTTGTTTGTAGTCATGCATTTTTCCTTGGTTCGGAGTTCATCATTAAATTTAGATTGTTTCAATCGATCACAGTCTCACAGATTTTCAGTCTTAGAGGGCACCATAAAATACTGCTGTGTTTCTAGCAGTAGATACAATGGACCAGCTGAGAAGCCAGGGCTGTACAGGGTTATCCAACGAGGACTAGACAAGGCCATTTTTTTACTTTTCCTGTACTTTTATAAAAAAAAAACTGAAATAGCTATCTTATGTAATTTTCTCCCGCGAATTCGGATATGTTCAGCAACAATTGAACATCAAATAAAAGTACTAGGGGTCACTTTGATATTTTTTTTTAATTGGAACACCCTGTATATTAGTACATTTTTGTACTCTCTAGAAGAATCTAAACACATTTTGTGTATAATATCCTATACCTATATTTAGCTGTTTACCAAATATTGACAGTTGAAAGTCGGGCATTTTGACAGGCTCTAAAATCTAAACTGCACGAGATCAAAGCAAACGGTTTGCATATTCCTGTCTTGGATTTTCATAAGCTATCGAATGATAGTAACTTTGAATTTAACCGGAGGTTTAAAAGTTCCGGTTAATTTTATCCGCAGGTTAAATTCGAAGATACTGTCATTTATGTTAAAGCGAATATGCATCTGTTCTCCGCTCATGAAGACATACATGCATATCAAACCAGAAATAAGGGTAATTTGGTATCCGCATACTGGCTGCTGAAGAGATGTCAGGATGGTCCAGGCTACTGGGCAGTAAAATTTTTTAATGTCTTGCCTACAGACATAAAGGATTTGCCATATCTTAAGTTTAAGGAGAAAATGAAACAAATTTTAATGTGTAATGCCTTCTATTCTAACGAAGAGTATTTTAATTATGCTAATGAAAGATAGTTTATATACATTTGTGTACTGTTTTTAATTAAGTTTTTTAAAT
>MU183727.1:155011-181363 GCA_016904865.1 Pissodes strobi
GATCCTTTTCGGGGGCGTTTTATTTTACATTAGATGAACTGTCTATTCGTAGTATGATTGTCTTTGGTAGAATTTCGATGTTCAATTGTTTTTCTAGTTACACCGCAGAAAACTATATGAAGATCCTTACAACTTTTGTACTTAACATTTTTTTATACGAGGGTAAATAAAAAAGTTAAAGGGGGGTTACATTTATAACCGGACACCCTGTACTGTTTCCTACCACCCAAGTATGATTTAATTAAGTTTGTGATTTTGGGGTATATATTTTGCTTTATAAGTGAGTTTATAGTTACACTGTGTTTAACTTTATCAGATGCATTTCAATATCAGTATAAATCACATCAACCAGCCCTTTATCATTTAGAGCATCATGGATGTATTGGCAAAAATTTATTAGATTAGAAACTGTTGAATTTTTTGGGAGGAAACCATGCTGATATTCAACAATAATAGACCTGACACCATCATAGGGCATTTACGATACAATTTCATTCCTTCAGTTTTGGAAAGTACTCGGGTGGGGCAGACTAGTCAGAGCTGTATAGATAATATATTCACGAATCATCGCCCTTTTGGGACAGAGCTGATGGACACTCATATCTCAGTTCAAACTGCTCAAAAACTTACTTTTAATCTGTATACAGGTAAGCAACATCAAAAAAGGATTGCTAGCAGAATTTTTAATGCTTCAAATAAGAACAAGTTTAGGGGTGCTCTATCAAATCAAAATTGGGAAACACTATATAATATGCCAGAGATTCTAGTAAATGAACAGTGGGAATACTTTGCAAACATTATTAAATCTTTATTTGAAAACAGTTTTCCAAAAAGAAATAATTACAAAGCAAAACAAAAAAGCCTTCAGGGCTGTTCAGCCCACTCCACGGCTTGTTTCATGCAAGAATGAGTTGGATCTTCTGTTTGTACTTAATAGGGAGGACCCTGGGTACGCCGAGCCCTACAAATGAAAATAAGGAAATATAATAAGCTTCTAAAAGAAATACATGGAAGTCAGTATACTAACAGAATTAATAACAGTGAAAACAAAATCCAGGTGTGTCTGGCAAATTGTAAACGAAATCAGGGGGCTGGCGAATGTAGGCCAAGCTCACTTACAGGTTCCAGGACATCCTGCAAAAATATCGGACATGTTCAACAATTTTATGATCAATGCGGCTCCAAATTTAATAAAAAAACAATCTCAAGTACCATTTTCCTGCAAGATCCCAGTACATAACAAATCATTCTTTTTATCTCCAGTCACACCATTTGAAGTATCTGGGATTGTTGCAAAACTTAAAAAGAAGAGCTCTGGGTTTGATGAAATTTCAGCAAATCTATTGAAGCACTGTGCAGAGAAGGTTGTAGTGCCCTTGTGTCACATCATAAATAATTCATTTGAGTATGGTTTATTTCCTGAACAGCTTAAATTAGCTATTGTTAAACCAATATACCAAAAGGGAGACAAAACTCTTGTTGAAAACTAAAGACCTATTAGCTTATTATCAAGCTTTTCTAAGGTCTTTAAAATTGCAGTGTGCTCAAGGCGTCTGCAGTTCTTCTGCACAGAAAAATTAATAAGCTCATGCCAGCATGGTTTTCTTAAGGGAAGGTCAGTGGAGACTGCAACTTATGATTTTGTTGAAAGGATTCTTAATGGCTTTGAGAATGGGAACCTATCTCTGGGTGTATTCCTGGATTTGTCAAAGACATTCGACAGTATTGACTTCTGCATTTTGCTCGAAAAATTGGAATGCTATGGAGTGTGTGGACCAGCCCTGCAGTGGATAAACTCGTACCTCCTACATAGAAAGCAAAAAGTGGTCATTGAGACTGAAGGGGTTAAGTATTTTTCCAATGAGGAAGAAATCTGGATGGGTGTACGTACCCCAAGGCAGTGTCATGGGCCCTTTGCTTTTCATTTTTTACATTAACAACTTAGCCAGTGAAATACTGGGTAAAAACTCCCACCTCACACTTCTTGAGATCTCCACAGATAGACTGATAGCACCTCAGGACTGGTTTACCAAGAATAAACTAGTTCTGAATGCTGAAAAACAAATGTAATCTGCTTTCGAACCAAGCAAAAAAATAAGGACATGCCAGGGTTGTTTTTCTCAATGAATCAACACAAAAGCTGTCTGAACATACAAAGTTTCTGGGTCTCTACATTGATCAGAACCTTGATTGGGTACAACATCTCTCAACTGTCTGCAATAGAGTTAATTCCGCATGTTACTCAATGAGATTACTTTCCAAATACTTAAACTTGGACAATCTAAAAACTGTATATTTTGCAAACATATCCTTAAACAGTCCTTAAATATGGCATAATGTTCTGGAGAGAAAGTAGGAATGCAGATAGAGCTTTCTTAGCTCAAAAAAAGGCAGTCAGAATCTTGCTCAACTTAAGGAGGGGAGACTCATGTAGGAGAAGGTTTAGAGACTTGGGACTTCTAACAACTTATGGGCTTCATATATGTAAGTGTCTTTTATTTCTGTTTAAGAATAGGGAGAGATTTGTTGAGTTTAATTCACAAAGAATTATTCCAACTAGGTTTACTGGGTTTTGCCCTCCTCAACATAGGCTTACAGCTACTGAGAAAGGTCCTACCTACTCGTGTATTAATTTTTTTTAACATATCGCCAAATAATATTAGGCAGCTGGAAACTCTTGGCGCTTTTAAGTAATCTATTAAAAACCTGCTTGCAGAAATTGAACCATACACAATCCAAGAGTTTCTGAATCTTAAACCTGATGAGGTTTGCAGTCTCCTGCAAACATTGTTTCCGATATGTTTGTTGTTCCTTGTATCTATGTTATTTTAACAATTGTTCTAGTGTCCATCTAATGTATTCATTTTATCCAATTTTATTGTATCTTTTCTTAACTCTTTGGCTAACAAAAATATTTTTTTGAACTGATTATACAAGCTGTTATAAGCCAATTTACAATTTAGGATTTAGTATAGACTTAGATAGGAAATTAGTTCTGAAATAAGTTTTCATCTTGACGCTATATGTCCAATTGTATTATGTTTATGACTATGCAATTTTTCATTAATATAGACCATTTGAATTTGAAATTTGACGATAATTGTAGCCGTATCTACCGGTAGGTATACAGCGGTAATCAGCTGATTAACGTCGATACGTTCCGGTAATGGTAATTGTCGAACGAAACGGTGCGGATCGCGAATAACCTAAAAAAAAAATGATTATAATGAAGAATAATAAGCGTCAAGCTATCGCAATCTTGTCTACTTTTCAAATATTAGATAGTAGTGATTCGGAAACTGAAGGCATTATGTGTGTATTGAAAAATATTATGTGTCTCCATTGAAAAATATATTGAAATTGTTGCTTTTCGTTATGATGTTGAAGGTATTTTCATTATTTCTCTCTAAATATGAATGTAATAGTAAAATTATTTTCAGTATAAGTAACAAACAGGCATCTACCGACACAAATAGCAGATTCATAAAGTTGGAGTGCAGTACATGTATCGGTAGATTCAATTGAATTACTTAATGGAACACAAATTAACGAACGCACAGATACATACCGGTAGATACCGCTCCAATTATCGTAAATGCCCCATATATTCTATGAAATAACATTATCTCAAATAACTTTAGCATTGCACAGGGTATTGTAATTGGCCTATAATTTTTTACTTCTTGTCTTTGGCCATTCTTAGACTGGAATTACTTTACTTGTTTTCCATGCCTCAGGGTAAGTTACAGTCGTGTAACTCAAATTAAACAAAAATACCAACGGCATTTTTTCCTTGAAATTATTTACATTGTTTGCTGTTACCCTTCCTTCACTCAATGAGTTCCATATCTAAACAACCCTCTTTTGTCAATTTCTTAGGATGGCCTTGTAAATGCTCATTTGGGTTTCTCACAAACAGATTCATGTTGCAGGTATAGTTATCGTTTAGTATTTTAACAACTAAAGATTTGTATAATGCTATAATAGTATCAGCATTATTAAAATTCTTGCAACTTCTTATGATAAACCCTAAACTTTTTAATGAACCAGATATAATGTTCGATATATGTTCACCAAAATTCAATTTACTATCAAAATAAACGCAAAGGTCCTTTTGTAAACTTGGTCTTTTTAACATCACATTTTCTATGGTATAATAGTAGTTGATAAAGTTTTTTTGCACGTAAATGACATAATGGCACACTTGTTTATATTTATATGCAAATTATGTTCTCTACATCAACGCAGGACCGCATTCAGTAATGCCTCTGCCTCACTGATTATTGTGTAGAATATTTTATTCTAGTCGTCAAATATAGTAAATTTAAGATTAGCACCTACATTATTAATAGTTAAGAGGAAGAGAAGTGGCCCCAGGTTTGACCCCTGTGGCACTCCCGAAGTCGGTGAATAACATTTTGATATGTACCCATTCAGCTCTACAAATGATGTTCTACCACGCAAGTACGAAGCCAACTGTGCTATAATGTTCAAATCCACACCAGAATTTTGAAGAGCACTAATTATTTTCATTGAAATTTACTTTATCGAATGCCTTCTCCAAATTGCTAAAGATTACATCAAATTGGTTTCCATTCTGAAATGCTTCATGAATATATTGTGTAGAATTCACCAGATTAGTAACGGTCGAGCGATGGGGCAAAAAACGTCTTGTTGGTCCGAAAATCCATGTTTAACATCAGTATATATTCTATTACAGAGTATCAATTCTAAAATTTTCCAAAGTATACCTATTGATAAAGTATTTTAAACTGCGGATCACAAAGCCAAGGAACTTTAAAGCTATATTTCAAATATTTCCAATATGGAAATCTAAAGTAAGATCCTGATAAAAGTTACACTCAAGTCTTAGATTGTACTCTCTGTAGTGTCTGCCCAAACAACAAATATGGATAAATTCTACATGACATTTAGAAAAGTATATGGTCTTGCATTTCCTAACATTTAATTCTACACCAGAGGGCAAATATCTGCCTGCAACTGCTGAGTCCTCCAAGGTTGAGATCAGCCTATACAACTTTAAATCATCTGCGTACATCAATGCATCACTGTAAACAATAAAATCCAAAACATCATTTACATAGCAATTAAATAATAATGGTGATTGATATCCTTGTGGTACTCCATATAAACATAAATTGGGAAGGAAGCGAAATTCTTTTTTTTACCAATTGGATTCTTTCACTTAAAAAACTTTCAATCTACATCAATAAGCTCCCAGTTACTCCCTGTGTTTTATAAGAGTAGATATATTGATCCTATCATATGCTCTGCTGAAATCTGTGCTGGTCGAGTCAACATGACTCTAGTTTTCAATAGTTTTTGCTAAATAATTTTGGTATTCTATTGCTTTCACAATCCGTACTGGGCAACTGAAAGATTATTTCTAAAATGAGAAGTCATTATGTTTGTTACTAAACAATAAAAAATCTTGCTTCTAATAATGTTCTCTATTTTACAGTTTCAATTATTTATTAATCTCCTAAACCATGGGTGTACCAGCTGGTGACGTTGAAAAAGGCAAAAAACTGTTTGTACAGAGGTGTTCCCAATGCCATACTGTAGAAGCCGGTGGCAAGCACAAAGTTGGACCTAATCTCCATGGGCTTTTTGGCAGGAAAACCGGCCAGGCTCCAGGATTCCCCTACACAGAAGCGAACAAGGCGAAAGGTAGGAAAAAAATTGAATTTAGATATGAATTTCTATACTTGAGATTGTAGTACAAGGAAGTAGTATACATTGTACATATTAACAGTATTAGGTTCACCATAAAATTAAGACCAAAATATTTACAGATGTTTTATTTGAGGAGCAACAAAGATTACAGGAGGCCTGAAAGTTTTCAATAATAATTCACCATTATAAACTCTAATATAAAGACTTAAGTGTAGTTTTTTAATATTAAAGTTTATATTTAAAATACAGGATTGTTAGTGTTGCATTACCATTTTACAACATTTTTTAATTAGTTTTTGATACAACAAATTGAATTCTCCATTATAAACTATGATATCTGGACCTGGTACCAGGTGTGTGTCTTGATGTTTGCCCAAAATGTGCATATACATCAGTATATTCCATCTACCTATGGGTATAAATATGCAAAGATTACGGAGTGCTACATATTTATATTGGGAGAAGAAAGAAGTGGTTTGTACATCTTGTTATTTCTTTCTATGGAACGATGCCCAGCCTTTACAACTAATGAGGTTTCAAAATAATTTTTTTCGTTTGATAAAAGTAACCAACACTCAATTTTTTAAATTGTATTGAAACGTTCTTATACTACTAAGTTATATTTTGAGAATATTTTGCTACCTGAACAATTTGAAGAAGGGAAAAAATCCTGTTGCAATAAAGATAATTATATACAATTTACCCTTAATCTGATAATTTTATCATAGTTTAAATATGTAGTGTATTTTTCAGTGGACTACCTCAGCACTTATCAGTTTTATTTATCTCATTTATCATTATGAACTATATACAAATACTTAAACTTCAATACCTATTAACGCGGCGAATAAAATTTGAATCTTGAAGTTTTAATGAACGTTTATGCAAAATGTACCGGGTGTTTCACTATAAATGGACCCCCCCTTTAACTTTCTCAATTGACGTTTTAGAAAAAAACGTTCAATACAAAAGAAGGGGCTGAAGTGAAGTTTTTTATGGCATAGCACTGTTGTATACAGAGTGTCCCATATATGCGATCTTAAACAAAATTTTTAAATGGAACGCCGTATATATTATTGCATATTTGGATTTTACAGAGAATTCTAGACATATTTCATAAATAATGTCCTATACCTATCGGTTACTGTTTTTGAAATATTTACAGTTGAAAATCGACCATTTACCAAGAGCAATATGGTTTGCACTTTCCTATCTTGGTTTTTCATAAGCTATCGTTTGACACTAATTTTTTATTTAACCAGAGGTTAAGAAATTCCGGTTAAATTTAACCTCTAGTTAAATCAAAAATTAGTGTGAAACGATAGCTTGGATCACGCAAACATATCGTAATACGAGACGGATCAATTTAAAAAAATATAACTTCGTTTAATCCTGCATTTATGGGACACCCTGTATACAACAGTGCTATGCCATAAAAAAACTTCACTTCAGCCCCTTTATTTTTTGTATTGAACGTTTTTTTCTAAAATGTCACTTGAGAAAGAAGGGGGGTCGATTTATAGTGAAACACCCGGTACATCCTTTTCTGAAGGTATCTTAAAAGTAAACATATATGAATAGATCTATCTGAAAATAATGACAGAGAACAAACATGAAAACATAATTATGTACCAGATCTTAGTGGTTCTAAGAGTTGTCTACAATTTTATATAATTCCGAATTCTTCTCAAAATGGTGTGCAATAAAGTTTAAAGATTGAAGTAGCATGAGTTTAAATCCAAAATCCAGATTTAAACCTACCAAGAGTTTAAACCCAAAAAAGAGTGAATAGCTTTGACGAAGGCATTTTAAAAAGGCCAGACCGGAATTTGAAACAATATTACTTATAGCTTGTATATGTGGGAAAAATTTACAATTTTATATAAGTATCAACGCTTATAAGCTAGTAGATTTTCGTGCTTCTACAAGTTGTTTCTATAGCTTGAATATGATAAGTAGAATATGGTCTTACTAAATGAGAATAACACTTAAATAGTTATAAATATGAATAGGGTCAGCCGCACCTGGAGAAAAAGAAAGCAAAGTATATGACAATATAAGTGTGATAGATAGGTATCTACTACACTGCGCGTAAAACACGCTAGTGCGGTAAAGACGCCTAACAGTGTTGCGTACAATATTATATCTACAATCAATGTGCCCACCAACTTTCTTGTAGTTAATCAATCAAATATAAGCTTGTTAGGGAAATAATTCCTGAAAATAATTTAATTCATATATATTATTATATCATTTTAATATTTTATTATTTGGTATTATTAGTTCTTATTAAAATAATATGCATATTGTTGAATTATAGTTTACATTACTATTATTTTCAATTATATTTTGATGTATCATTTGAATAAAGAAGGTGAATCGTAAGAAATATTGTCTAAGTAATAATTTGAGATTGGTTAAGAAAAACCAGGTCTTGCAAAAAAAAACAACACACAGAAGTGAAAACTTCAACAATACAAGATTAATATTCTGAAATAAAAGTATTTTTTGTCTTCTATTTTTTGAAATTACTTGCCACAACTTATCGCTTGAAAAATATCCACATTTTCAACATTCAAATCGTTTCAATTGATATTCAGCAGATACATGTATATAAATAATTTTACCTCGAAACCTGCTATAAAATCAACCAGAAACGGCCTTTAATCATCAAAAAATACTTTAAAATAACTATTTTTTCCACCTAGAAATAGATGTTTTTGTTCACATTTTCGTGAAAAGTCCATTTTCTCAACATATTCGAAACAGAGAAGCATTAAGACAGGTTTTCACCTAGAAATTCTCTATTGAACTGTCGTGGTCACCCCCTGCCAAAAATATAGAAATCCACAAAATTTCATTCAAATTTTTTCGATAGTTTTCGCCTATCAATACGAAATTTTCAAAAATCGTAGATTTGACTTAATAACTCACTAACAGAAAATCAGATCGCCAAGAACAATTGTTTATGGCATCTGAAATCGTTCCGCCGGCGCCGACTGTTTCCCCCCTTGCTTGGCTGAAGTCGGCACCGACTTTACCCAAATGAGCGTCACATCGGAGCGTGACGAGTGAATCTTATTCACAACCCAGGAAAAAGCGTCCTAAACTCGCGTAAAGAAATGTTCACTTCAAGAATATGCACATTTTGTAAGACTACTTTTAGAGATCACAGGTTATCAACTGTTAATTTATTTAGGGCAGGTAATGCTAGGTCATTAATTTGGCCCAAAGACTAAATAGCTAAAAAACATGGTACGTCATGTGTGACGCCTCTCAGAATCAAAAATGCGATTGTCTAATTTAATACTATTAGCCATTTCATGAAGTTCGGGACGCGCTTTATATACAAATTAACTAATAGAACATCACTTGTCCCACTCCCGCTATGGAGCGCCTTGCTGGCCTTCGTTTCCTTCTTTGCAAACCCTTTTTGGTGCCTTTTTTCCTTATAACTTAATCAACTTTTTTTCTTTGCAGGTATCACGTGGGGCAAAGACACCCTCTTCGAATACCTTGAAAACCCTAAAAAGTACATCCCGGGCACCAAGATGGTGTTCGCTGGTATCAAAAAGCCACAGGAACGTGGCGACCTCATCGCTTACCTTGAAGCAGCAACGAAGTAAAACATGTTCATTAGATAATGCATCGTTTTAGGAAAATTACAATACAAGAGTTGAGAGAAACACAACTGTTTACATAAAAAATGGAAATTTTCAAGCATTGATTAATTATATGGGTGTTGATACGCTCGTCCTCATCTTTTCGTTACCACAGTTGTTAGTATTACAATTCTTTTTTTAATTTCTTATGTTAATAGTGTTAAACACATACCAGTGAAAGGAATCGTCGATATCGTTTTAGAATATCACGATTTAACAACTTTTTGTATTGCGTATTTTCCATTCATGACAGCAAAAACTAGTAGTATTTCAATGTGTACAAGGGGACAGTTTGATCATGTGTCAAGTTGCATTGTTTGTACAAATTAGCCAATTTTAATTATAGGTATTTAATTAAACACATTAAATTATTTCTGTTACATTTTAAGGAAAAATCCTGTACAATATGCATTATTGTTTGTTTTATGTCAAGGCAAGCCAATAAATACGATAATATTTATTGTGAAGCCTTGTGATTATTTCAAATCCTGTACCTTTATATATTACAAACCATTTGCAATATTGTTTGGTACGTTTCCATTTTTTGCAAGAGATCTCCTAGATCCTAGATGAACTTGACACTCCGTCGATAATCTAAAACTTTAAATGACATATGTCCTAGTTTATTAAAGAATAACTGCTATGCAACCAAGACTGCTTCATTGCCAAAATTTTCAAGCTTACTCTAGAAGCTGTACAAAATTCATGTTTTCGTTTAAACAATTCAAATGGTGAGGGACCAAAAACACCCTTCAATTAATTAAATATTTATGCAGTACACCACAATGAATACGGAAACGAGATCGCCTCGTTACCAATTAGGACTGATGATACTGATGCAAAATTCTCGGCTTTAACTCGAAAAGGGTGAACGCAGCCCTGAATTAGTTAAAAATTGGTATATTACGTAATACCAAAGAAAATGTTACTATGACTAGAAAACCTATCACACGTTAAATTATTGATATCCTCGATGGGGCCAGACTTTCTAAAGCTTGGCCCCAATCGTGCATACTCGGAAAGCAGCCCGAAGCGCGTACCTAGTTGCCAAATCTTCGTACGGCATGTTTGAGTCTGAGCGTCTCGCAGCCGCCGCCACAACCATATATAATAGTATATTATTTTATATGGAGGAAAAGTGATACTTTTCATGGCGCGCTCGTGTTTAACAGCCGAACGGAGTGAGGCTGGTAATAGAGAGCAAGCCATGAAAAGTAACTTTTCCTCCAAATAAAATATGCTGTTTTTTCTTCAAATGTCGACAAATTAATGCAAAAACATCTCTTTTTAATAGTAATAATAACTAATTATTATTAAAGATAGGTGGGTTCGCAAGGCGGCTTAGACCGGCTTTGGTGAATAGGCACAGGTTGTTGCTATAGTAATGTAACATAAAGCTGTCCGTGGACACTGTCAACAATAATTATTTTTTTAAGATTGCCTCTCCGATTGCGTTTTAATTCCGTATTGATAAGCAGTTATTGAGTAAGTACGATTAAATAATAACCAATTTGTTCCTAAATTAGTGATTTTTAAAAATGCAGTCATAAATTGAGTGATAAATACAAATTGTAGTTTAATAAATCTTGAGTTGTTGACGCTTATTTTGTTGTCGGTTTGTATTGTATCTATGTTGCTATGACAACACTTTTACCTCCGGCGCGGCGGCGGCGGAAAAGTGAAAAGTAAAGCTCCGGCGGAGGAAAAACGAAACTTCGCGGCCGGGGGATTCTATTTTGGTAGCGTGTGTACTGTGCCAAACAATCGCCCATTGTTTATGTGCGTATTGTTCAATTAAAACGAAAATCAACAGCACAAAGCACAAACGTGAACCACTAAACTAAAACTAATTAAGCAACTATAAACATTAGGACCAAAGAAAGTCAGTAAAACGTAAAGTATTCGAATTATCAACACAGAACGCCGCGCCGCCGTCAAAACGAAAACACGTCAAAGACAAAAGCCAAGTTCGGTCCTGATCGACGCCTGCTGAGACGGCAAGTGTTTTAGTGCCCTTGACGAAACGGGATCTTCTTTACTTACGTTTTTCGATTTTGCGTTGAATTTGTCATGCGCAGAAACCCGTTTTTTCGCCCATAGATTGCCAGTTTTGAATAGTACAACAGGCGGCCATTGCTTATCCACTCCTATACAAATCAATGGTTCATAAATTCCTAAATATAATAGACTAACACACAAAAATATTGCACAAAACCTTAAAAAAAATTGTCTATAAGTTTAGATCTTTCCTACATACCTAAAATACGCTGAAAGAGAAAAGTACTGCTTTTCTTAGGTTTATACCAAAGAAAATGTTACTAGTAACATTTTCTTTGGTTTATACAATATTTATCTGTGTGAGTGCATATCATTATACGTGTTCTATAAATAATAAATTCGTTTCTCCAAATGTAGTCTTACTCACCGTTACTCATTATCTTAGACTATATAGCAGATTATTAATAAAATGTACCTACCTAGTTAAAGTTTAAATCGCTTTAGCAACTTGACGAAAATTCATATTATTCATTTACATAATATTTTGTTCCAGGGAGTAAAAAAATGGTTGAAAGTTTTCCGGTTATTGAAAGTTTTTGTCATTTATTCGATACCCAATTAGTACAGATTAGATCAACAAAATTGTATTACCTGTTAGGAAAAGCTTCTTTTTTATTTAGTTCAAGACCATTATGTAGTTGTATAGCAAAATTTATTATTTTTATAAAACATCAAAAACAATGTAGCAAATTAATCCTCTGAAAAAATAGTAAATCAAGTAGATACTCAAATTATTACAGATCTAAAAGATTAGTTCTCTCCTATTTTAATGACTTTTTCCAGAATTCACTAATGCGAATCTTGCCCTTGATCAAATTATTATTTTTTCAAAAAGGATTTAGCCATTAAAATCTTGAGTACAGATTTTTTTTAACGAAAATTTTGTAGATTCCGTAGGTAAACG
This sequence comes from Pissodes strobi, assembly GCA_016904865.1. NCBI lineage: Eukaryota > Metazoa > Arthropoda > Insecta > Coleoptera > Curculionidae > Pissodes > Pissodes strobi. The sequence continues at coordinate 167,333 of MU183727.1, forward strand.
TAAGTATAGTCAATTTCTCAAAATATAAATTACTAGCTACTAACAAAGAAAATGTTACTACGGTAGTAAAATTTTCTTTTATACTACTTCACTGTTGTCTCTTCAAAAGTACTAGTTGGTATCAGGAATGAAACCAGTAACATGTTCTTTGGTATCAGTAAGGCGGAAGTGACCATTTTTCTTAAACAAATGTTTTTTCTTCAAACGTCAGTAAATCTATCATTACTCGACTGTATAGGCGGCCGGGAAGTTTCGTTTTTCCTCCGCCGGAGCTTTACTTTTCACTTTTCCGCCGGCGGAGGTAAAAGTGTTGTCATAGCAACATAGATACGATACAAACCGACAACAAAATAAGCGTCAACAACTCAAGATTTATTAAACTACAATTTGTATTTATCACTCAATTTGTGACTGCATTTCTAAAAATCACTAATTTAGGAACAAATTGGATATTATTTAATCGAACTTACTCAATAACTGCTTATCAATACGGAAGTAAAACGCAATCGGAGACGCAATCTTAAAAAAATAATTATTGTTGACAGTGTCCACTGACAGCTTTATGTGACATTACTATAGCAACAACCTGTGCCTATTCACCGACGCCGGTCTAAGCCGCCTTGCGAACCCACTTATCATTACTAATAATAATCATTATTACTATTAAAAAGAGATGTTTTTGCATTAATTTGTCGACATTTGAAGAAAAAACAGCATATTTTATTTGGAGGAAAAGTTACTTTTCCTTCATATAAAATAATATACTATTATTAGCTTGATCTAACTTCATTTTTCGAAAATCAATCAAGTTTTTAATCTTATAGTCAAGAAGAAGAAAAATAATTATTTATGGGAGGCATTCCAATACAAACTCAAGTAACTACCTTCAAATGTCCCGAACAAGTTACAAGATTTTTCTAAGAATAAAGAAAGAAATTCCTGAAATGCCTGTAGTGAATAAAATAAAATAATTTCGTTAGATTAAAGATTAAAGTTATCAAAAAAGTTTTGTAGATGATCAAAGAATAAATGCGTTTTCTTAGGAAAATATCTAATATAATCCGAATATTCCACAATCTCGAAGCGGAACGCACTTTTCGAATTTTGACTTTTTTTTAAATGGACAGTGTTAAATATTTTTCTTATTAATATCTATAGTTTAGCCAATTCCCCAGATTCAAAGAAGAATTTGTCGATGAAAAATCCCCAGTTAGTAATTTACATAAAAATTTGACTACATATGTTAGCAGCTAGCTGATCATTGTTGCGATAACAATATTGTTAATTCAACAATATTGCAAATGCAGACATTGGAAGACAAATTTTTATATTTAGGGCAGCCTTTTTGACAAATAGCTTTAAATTAACTAGGTATAGATTTGAATTATTGTCAACGTCTTTAAGTTAACAATGTGCCCTGTTGTAAGGCCGTAAGTGTTTTTTTTTCAGAATAAGTGAACTTATTTCATATTTTGTTCTACGGTTATTGATAAATTTCTAATAATAATATATCATTAAAAATCCCAATAATAACATTTTTGTGTTTGTTTAATACAGCCGCAATCGACATTAATATGTCTACCTTTATAATCAAAATTATTCAATAATTTTTTTTTCAAACCGATACAATTAATATCACTTGGCAACGTCGCATCCTCGACTCTATGGAATTGTTGGGCACGATTTTAAAATATTCGCTAACCGGCCGAAATCAAGCAACTGCCAGCGCCGTCTACCGGTTCCACTTCGCCCGTAAGGATAGGTGTTCTTATCGTAGTAACATTTTCTTTGGTAATACACTTGAAAATGTACTCGTGTACTCTAGAAATGATATGGAAGTAATGTTTTTAATTTGAACCTTGCCTTCAGGGAATGAAGTGAAAATGGCCTCTAAGTAATTGAAAATTAATGTATCAATTAACTGAAACTACTCTACTAATAAGCTTTAGAAGTGATGCATTTAATTTGACCTTCGGGTTCAGTCGGGGGTAAAAAAAGCGTAATTAATGTACTACATAACCAGACCGTTTCACTCCTAAACTTTTATAAGAGTAGTACAGAAGGGTATTTGATAAACAATAGGTTTGTTCTAGCAGCGCTTTCAAACGGTACAAAGCCATCCGGAGTTTGCGTATAGCAATATAAGCGACACTTATATCGCTATGCGCAAACTCCGGATGGCTTTGTACCGTTTGAAATCGCTGCTAGAACAAACTTATTAAGTTCAGGAACGATCCAGAATTATTGAAAATTAATGTACTGCGTAATTTGAGACTGCGTTACTACTCAAGAAGTGGTACAAAAGTTGTGCAAGTTCGCGGATGCCGCGACAGTTGAGATCCTTGGCAGATGCGGTCAACTAATTTATATAATGTACTCGACCAGGTGGTACCTAATAAAACTTTAGTATAGATAGGTCAAGCAGTGGCGGATTTACCCTAAGGCCCGGGCCTAGGGCGGCCAGATTTTAAGTTGGCAATAAAGTAATTTCATTATGGTGGATGCTGAGAAAGGGGCCGCTGATAGCTTGAAGCCTAGGGCGGCCGAGACTGCAAATCCGCCACTGAGGTCAAGTGTGATTTTGGACATGCCTTGGGTTAATTTTTGTTGGCTGCGTCCCCGGAGCGAGTGGAGGAGCATGCGTTTAGTGGAGTGATAAAAATTTACTAAATGAAATATGCACAAATATAGAAATAAATATAGCCAAGGCTCTTCAACCTTCTGTTATCCAAGGGCGAGAGTTGAGTGTTCGACGAGCAGCAATATAAAGTATTATATTCAACATTTAAGGAAGCCTAAACTTTCGGTCAGATGGAAAGCAAATATAAGACAAGTTTTTTAAAGACGTTTATTTAAAAAAGACGCACTTGCTAAAGTGACTTCTGGCATTGTTTTATTTTTAACAAGTTTCTCAATATATGCATGGTCTTGTCTTGGACACTGTTTATACTGTATCGAATAAACTGTGCCTTGGACGCAGCAATACGAAGACTATTTTCAAGGAGCAAGTTCGTTATTCTGATGCTATTTTTTTTATTTAACACGTTTCATTCCAGAAAACAGTTGCTTCAGGTTCTTTCAAACAGTGACATCATTTTCTGGGCATGAAGTCGAATACTTTGAAATAATATATTTTTGTTAAAATCTATGAATTCCATTTGCAAATTTCTTGGAACATCTTCAACAGATAAACTGAAAGATATCGCGAACAAGCTTATTAATTTTCATTTTCCGTGAAGTCCTGGAATCTCTACGTAAAATTGTTCCTGTAAATCAGTTATGGATATATATTTGTCCACCTCACTGCAATGACAAGTTCGGGAAGTGCTCAATTTTTTTTGGCCTCTCGATTACAAAACCGGTTACATAAGCCCCTCCTAAAGAGTTGCACATGCGAAACTGCCCTGGAGATAATATAATATAATAATACTAAATTCTTTAATATTAGACCAATATACTTTCATAAATTATATTAGCACTAGTCTTATAGAAATGATAAAGCATAGATTCTACCTAAATAATCATTGAAATTCAGACAACATACAGTCAAAGGCGACACCATGAGGGGGAGCAACAGAGGAAACCGCAAGGACCTGAGCGAGAGATAAGGAACAGTCCAAGACCGGTAACGGATGCAGACGACCGAACGCAGCCAACCGAACCGCAGAAGTACAAAATGTCAATCTTTATTTTGCGATATATATCAATTAAAAAAAAAATAAGAATAATATAATATTTTCCTCAAAATGTAAAAATCCAAAACCAAAATACATAAAATAGTCTACAATAACGATAACTCTTCAATTCTTCTAGCAACTATTAAAGGGGGATTCATATAAACTTGACGGTGAGTATTCCCTTTGCCGACGAGATTGACGTTTACCAACTGCCGGTCGTAGCCACACATGATACAAAAACATGTGCAATCTGTTCAAAAAACTCATCGGTTAATTTCATAATATCTGTCAAGTTAAGACTTACGTTCCTTCCAGATACAAACTGCTTCGTCTGTGCCCACACTAGTTCAATAGAGTTAAGGTCAGGATGATACCCGGAGGTAGTCGAATCACGCACTGGAAAATATTTCATCGATCTTATGAGTTTTCTCGCTTGGTTTCGCCATTTTACTGAGACTGTAGAGCTCGGGTTTAACATTTTATTAATGGAATATTTTTCCCGCCTAATCACTTCTTCTGTCTTCTTTCCTTGTTAACGATGTAGGACTACTACACTGTTAGGGCGTAAATTGGCGATGGACCCACTTTTCATAATTCATCTCATTATGGTAATCCCCAGTACTGCAGTATGACTTCCATCTGACATACGAATTTGACACAAAACCATCTTCTCAGAAGTTCTCCTCCAGCGTTCACGATTATTAGGCATGTGCCTTATACCTTCGTCAGTTTCGTCGCTCCAAAACTTTGGATTGTATGTGATGATGTATATATGTTTCATCCGTATAAACAAATGGGTCCTTCTGCACGATAAGCTTTCATTTTCTTTACAAATTGGATTCGAAGATGTCTTACGTCAGATTTTTCCATTAAAATTGTTCTATTAGTTTGAGTTTTTCTCGAACGAAATCCAATTTTTTTGGTCTCCTTAAACTGTTGGCGCATCCCTGATAATTGGCATTACTTTGAAACTTTCTATGAATTCTCGCTAGAGTTAATACTTGTTTTTCTGTTTTATGGAAATTGTGGATTGTTATGCGTAATACACCTTGATAAGCATCGTCCAAAGCTATTTTGCTTTTTGTGTTCACGTTTTTTGTTTGGCGTGGAAAAAGATGTAACTGTACCATATTGGACAGTTTCTGTTTCCTGCTTAATTCGTTTAATTATTGTGCTTAGACTAATCTTGGCAGGCAGCGGCTGAAACACGCTCGTGCCCTTTACTGAAATCAATTACTGGTCTTCCTGCATCTGCTTCTTGTTTCATAAACTGTATAAGATTATAAACTATATAAGATTATAAATTATTTAGCGGTTTTGACCGTTTAATACTCGCCCTTCAACTTTGCTTTTAAAAGGCATAATTACAAATAATTTAAATTAATAAATTCATTTACAAGAAACGCCCTACTTTTTTAACAGACTTTACAGTACCCATGCCAGCAGTCTTCCAGATTTTTTTTCAAAGAACCGCGAAGTGTCCAGCGGAACAGCCTAGTTTCGACCGACAACTCGCTATTCACTATGAACAGCGTGAAAATATCAAAACACGCAAGCCGTTATCTATTATCATTGAATGTAGACATCACAATTATTTAAATGCCTAGCAACTATATGAACGTAATAAATATTACGCCACCTCAAATTTTATAAACGAATGTAAAGAGTTTGATTAGACTATTTTAGAGAGTTAACCACTTTGTGTTTTTTTTTTCAGTTTCGCTAACTTAGTATGTCATCTATTGACAGTGATTTACTTGTAAGCCGTAAAAAAACATTAAAGGGGCCACAACAGCAATTAAATACTTTTTCTACGAACGTGCGCAAAGTAGCTATTTTGCGCACGCTATTCAGTGCGTAAAGTAGTACTTTCCCGCACGCTATGCGGGAAAATGTGCGGGAAAGTAAGATTCTCTAAAATCACCAGAGACAAGAAAATGTTCATATATTTTTAGAAACTTTACACTTTTGGACTTTTTATGCAATATAAGAAACCGTTTTAAGTCATAATTATACTCTTTTCATTAAAAGTTTTCGTAATTCGCGATATTGCAACTTAAACCAAAAACCATATATTTTGAAATCCTCGGTATAGTACTCAAAAATTATGTCAAGCAACAATACTTATAATTGTCAGATTGACAGATTTTAAACAAATCTAGGTGTAAAACGGAGTATCCCAAAAAACATAATCCTCAGCGTCGCTTTCTAGAAAGAAAGTGGATAGTTCTAATGACAATGACCCCAAGATTTACCTGAATGTATCCTGGCACGTGAAAGAAAAATGTGATTGATCGAATTATTTATGCAACATAAGAAAACCGTTTTAACTCTTAATCTTTCCCTTTTCTCTCAAAGCTTCCGTAATTCGCGATATTACAACTTAAACTAAAAACCATATCTTTTTAAGTCATGTCAGGTCAACAATAATAGTTATGTAAAGCAACAGTAGGTATAATTGACAGATACTTTTTCATTTATTTAAATACGGGTCACTATTATTCTGTGCTTGTTTGGACCGCGCTCGTAGAAAAAATATTGTTCCTAACACTTGCGCAAAGTGACATCTCCGCACTCGACTGATTGACCGAACTCCGCTTGGCGTCGTTCGGTCAACATCAGTCGCGTGCGAAAAAGTATCACTTTGCGCACTTGTTAGGAAAATAACTATTATATTATGTAATCGAGACTGTTTCCCTACCAGAATCCACAAGTTTACTGTATTAGAAAACTAAGTTCAACTATAGTGTGTGTAATAGAGACAATCTCTGCAAAAATTTACAAGCTTACTCTAAACGTACAGGAGTCATTCTTTAAATTTCAACATTAAAAGCCCTTAATTAATTAAACATAATGCGTACAGATGTTGGCCTTTAAATTTAAATTAATAACATTCAATACGTCAAATAGGCATACAATGGATTGGCTGGTTTATATGGACCAAACAAATGCAAATTTTCTCAGCATAAAAGCGCATAAAATAAGAATAGTTAAAAGTCGCCTTTTTGGGGTTTCAAACTGTTATAGGTAAAAATAACAACTAAAAATTAACCCGCCATAAAAACAAAGCAAATCTACAAATTAGTATATTAAAAAGAAAATATATTTTTATTTATACATTACCACAGCCTATTTTTACACTTATATTACAAGACGCTAGCTGTGTGATGAAAAACTTGAATATATAAGGTATCTGGATCTGCGAAATGTATTTGCCGTTTCCACAAATCGTGCAGGTGTCCTTACTTTCTGTAAAATTGGGTTTGTCAGCTTTCCTCGTCACTAGAGTAATAGGACTCAGAAGTGAACCACAGAGGGTGCAGATATTCGCCTAAAAATATTATTAAAGTGTAAGCTGCGACTAGCAAGCTGCTGAACATGTATATTTAATTTTTATTTGTAAATTATTGTCTGGGCTCTATATTATGTGAAAATTATTAGTTATCAAATGTACCTAAAGAAAACTAGACTTATGGAGCCCTAAAAAATTTCTGCCAAAGAACTGAAGACAATACTTTGGAGTTCATTATGAGGTTTGGAGATTAGTAACATTTCTATAAGCTATCAAGGAATGCAGAGAACATGATGATAAGTAGATTAGTAAAGGTAAGAGTAAATTGAAATCTACAACTATAAATATAGTAAGAATGATTACTCTTGTACAATAAACAATAGAACAGTGAAGAATTGACATTTTTAATGATATCTGGTGTTATTCAAACGATAAAGGTCATTTCACAATACCCTGCTTGGCAAAATCGATCTTCACACCGTTTTCGTGGCAGCTCTAAATTCTAAATTAATCTTGATTTAAATCAATTTTGAAAATGCTCTGTGTTTATATTAACAAAATCACAGACCTAGAAAAAAAGAGACCCAATTGTTTATGTTTTAATATGATGCAACATTAGTCCCTTGATTGCACCATACCCAGACTCACATATTAGTCATTTTCAATAACATTGCAAATAATAAGAGATCGCCTTTCCAAGGTTTTTACGACTGAGAAACATTGGGTATCTTGTTTTCTAGGTCTGTGGACATAATAGTCACCAGTTGATTCATTGAACTTAAAAATTAAAACCACCACCATTTCATTGCAGTGAGTGAATTTGGCTCCAACTTGTCAAACCCCTTCAGTAAAAAAGAGTCATATACTTACGGTTGTTTTATCTGAGCAATTCAACAATCTATCTTGTAACAGAAATGATGTACCATGACTTATAAGGGCGTCTCTTTCCATCTCTCCGAAACGCACTCCACCACCTCTCTTCCGCCCTTTTATAGGTTGCCTAGTAACTATGTCCATAGGTCCTGTGGATCTGACCTAAGTATAAATACAAAACATTAATATCACTGGAAAAACATATGCAGACGAATGCCCTATATGACAAGGAGCTGCCAGAGAATCAAACCAACATGAGTATTTTGTAAATATCATTGCGATCCCGTTAGATAAGTAAGATATATGCAGAACGGCGTCATTCATGAATACTTACTCAATTGTTTGTGTTAAACCCAAAATATTCATCTATCGTTAAGTCTACCAACAATAACTATGTTATCGTCGGGTTCTGGTCACTCAAAGGTGATAAAATTAACATAGTTTTTATTAATTTAGAGTGAATGGATTTGTACTCTATTCTGTGTAAATATTAATTAATTGCATGCCACATGCTCTAGTATTGGTTAGCCTTATTAGAATTTTTGGCATTTCAGAACTTATAAAAATGCAGTTTTTATTAAAAAAAAAATAAAAATCTGTTATATCCCTAACATTACTGAATAATGCAAACTGACCTGCCATTTATCTGATACCATGTGCCTCAACCGTTGATAATGAACAACTCCAAAGAATATTCTAGCAGTCATCTCTCGGCCATCTATCCCAGAATACATGGTTTCAGTTCCGTAGTAGTCGTAACCCCCTAAAGAAAATATACTAAATAAAAACAGCTGAACAGGTTTTGTTACCGACTCGACTGTTCCTTATAGAATATTGAAAGGCGTGATTCTACTAGCAACTTTAAGAAAAAAATTCACGTGCACATATTTCCTAAATAGCTTAAAATTTGAAATGAAGCTAAATTAGTTTGTAAAATATACCTTTTACATTTTTGGCGATATTTAAACTAAATTTGGTACTCAGCCAAAGGTAAGTCATCTCTGTGAAGCTATAATAATAGCATTAAAAACTTTCGCTTTGTTGCTGTTCTCGAGTCACAGTTCCTTTAAGTTCCTCGAACTTTTTATTAGAACCCACTGGCTATTCTTGCTTTAAGAATCATATTCGTCATTTTGTTTTATAATTTTTTAGTTTCTTGTATATTTAAAAATTTTCTATTGGTTAGAAAGTATTTGAAAAGATGTTAACAAAAATGTATGTATGTACTTTTATCAGCAAAAGCTCAGTTTTAGTCATCTCCTGATGATGCTAATATGATTAGCGAAACGCGCGGCGAGTGCAAAAATTTTGTTTCAATATTGTGGATAAAACTATGTCTTAGTTAAAGCAAAAGCTAATGAAAATTGCAGGAGATACAATAGTAACCGTGATCTAAAAGAAGGAAACACTCTGTATTTTGTTAAGGCTAATATTAGTGTTTTATAAACATTACTTATGGTATGCTGTGTATCAAGTTTGAATTAAATATCGCAAAGAATGTACAATATATACAGGGAGTCCGCTAATTAATGGTACATGGAAAAACTACAAACTTCTTATGTAAAATATTAGGATTTAGTCTTACTTACCTATATCCGAAAGTTGATATTAACTGAGATACGGGGTGTTAAAGATAAAATTTCATTTTTTGTTTTCCTCTATTAACTTTGAGAAAAATGAACGTTTATTCACAAAATTTTGCAAGAAGGGTTTTTTAGGACGAGAAATTGATTTTTTTGTCAAATTTAAATGTACCATGTAGGGGGCGCTGTCTGCGGCATTTTTCGCACATTTATTAGGTCATAACTTTTTTGTGCCTCAGTGTATTTAAATTTTTAATGAAAATAATACTTTTTCCATATTTATTACGTAAAAAAGGTATACTAAATTCAGGTCGCCTAGAGTTATCGTTTCGGAGATATTTGCATTTAATCTTTTTAGTGCACCCTGCCCAATTATCATAATTTGCAAACTATTTTTTTAAGCAAGCTATGAGAAAACATATGCAGTTGCTATGAAACCGCCATGTTATTATTTGTGTTTTTGATTATTGTAAGACAGCTTTGTCAGAAAGTGTTTAATTTTTGAGTTTATTTAAGTAAGTTAGGTAACAATGCCGAGACACAATTCGTTTTCAAACGCAGAAATGCGGGATATGTTGTGTGTATACGCGCAGGAAAATTTTAATGGACGAAAAGCTCAAAGACGATATTCGGAACTCTATCAAAATCGAAGACAACCTGATTTTAAGATCTTCAAAAATATTTACGACCGATTAGGAGAAACAGGTACCTTTCGTCTTAAACGGGGTTCCATAGGGCGCCCGAAGACTTTAACTCCCGAACAAGAAGAAGAAATTCTGGTCCGCGTAGCTGAAAATCCCGAAGTAAGCATAAGACACGTTGCTGCGGCAACGGGAGTAGGCAAGTCATCTGTTTGCAAAATTTTTCATGAAGAGGGTCTTTATCCGTACCACTTCACCCCTGTGCAAAATTTATTAGAAGTAGATTTTGCAGCCAGGCTAGAATTTGCCCGTTTCTGCCGTGCACAAATAAATGCCGACCCAATGTTTTTAAAACACCTATTAATTACTGATGAGGCAACGGTTACACGCAGAGGCATCTTTAATTTTAGAAACAAACATGCTTGGGAATTAGAAAATCCACATTTAATACACGAACGTCATTTTCAATATGAATTTAAATTTAGCGTTTGGTGTGGTGTAATTGATAACAATTTATTGGGCCATTTCGAACTACCACCCAATTTAAACGTCGAACTCTACTTTGATTTTTTAGAAACACAATTATCAAATTTTTTGATGACCTTCCTTTGGGCGTAAGGCAGAATATGAGGTTCATGCAGGATGAAGCACCAGCACACTACTCTAGACATGTCAGAGGCTACCTAAATACCCATTTTCCTGATCGTTGGATAGGTCGTGGGAGTCAGAGGCCATGGCCGGCGCGAAGTCCCGATTTTAACCCGTTGGATTTTTGTGTAGGGGGTTACATGAAGTCGTTGGTGTACACAGAAATAGTAAATACCAGACAGGAACTATGGCAGAGAATTGTAGATGCTGCACAACACCTACGTAACGAACAGTTATTTTTTAAAATTAGGAGGTCTTTCAGTAAAAGGACTCTTAAGTGTATTGAAGTGAATGGAACACATTTTGAACAGTTTTTGAAAAAAGAAGATCTCTTTTTTTATTAAAAAAATAAAATATTCCAAGTTACTATACTCACACACGAAATTTTCTATTGTCAGTGTTATTTTCAATAAAGTAAATTCAAGAACAATACAATTTTTGTATGTAATATTCCCAATTATCATTACCAGAACATTATTTATCATGTAGAAGATAATTGGTAAAAAGTAAGAAAATATTATTTGCTTGCCTGAGCTAGCGCACTAAAAAGTTTAAATGCAAATATCTCCGAAACGGTAACTCTGGGCGACCTGAATTTAGTATACCTTTTTTACGTAATAAATATGGAAAAAATATTATTTTCATTAAAAATTTAAATACACTGAGGCACAAAAAAGTTAGGACCTAATAAATGTGCGAAAAATGCCGCAGACAGCGCCCCCTACATTGTACATTAAAATTTGACAAAAAAATCAATTTCTCGACCTAAAAAAACCCTTATTGCAAAATTTTGTGAAAGAACGTTAGTTTTTCTCAAACGTATTAGAGGAAAACAAAAATGAAATTTTATCTTTAACACCCCGTATTTCAGTTAATATCAACTTTCGGATATAGGTAAGTATGACTAAATCCTAATATTTTTTCGTAAGGAGTTTGTGGTTTTTCCATGTACCATTAATTAGCATATTCAAAAAAGTAGTAAAAACAAAATTAACAGGCTGTATTTCTAATTTTAAGGGATTTAGGACATATTTTCATATGAACTTTTTTTCTTTACAACCTTTAATATTAAGACGACATTTAGACACACTGTATACACAACTTTAAGCTATATTATAAATTTTAACTCTCCATGTTACACTCTTCTGCATTATTGTACAATCAACAACTAACTGATGAAGACCGTCCTATCCCATGGCAGAACACACGAATTTTCAGTCGTATTATTATTATGTATTACTTCCGATACTTTTCAATATACCCTAGAATTCTTTTTCTATTTTACGTTCACAGAGTGGCGAAAGAAACTTTTTTTCGGCACTACTTTTTAGTTTTCTAATTAAATAAATAGAAAAATAATAGAAAACAATATAAAATACACATTTTAAGATATTTAGCACACTCGCACGTCAAGAAACTCTCCGCATGCGAGTCGTTTCCTAATTTCGTGCTCATTCAAAAAAATAAGGCCTTTTAAAACTAGTATCTTAATATACTATTCAAGAGTATCTTCTTCGACTTGAAATAGATACTACCAACACGGTTTTATTCACAATACCGAAACATAATTTACACACTCGACGCGCATCATCAGGAGACCCATATCCTTGTAACAGTCTGATTTAGCCAGTGTAAAATATTTTAAAGCTCATTTTATATGCTGCATTTAGCAACAAAAGATGCTATATTTTGCGGTAAGAATTATTGAGTATTGACCTCTTGGGTTAATTAATTCTACATTTATTTATTGGATTTGTTGTCAATAAGCTTAAGGTTGCCGCATTTATTAATGTAAATTAATTTTATTCTACATATAGGTTAATGATATATTTGTATTAGCTTTTATAACACCGTTGTAGCCTTGAGTAGCTATTTTGATCATCCCTTTCTCTTATGTAGCCTTCAAGCACTTTGTGACTATATTTATTTTAGTTGATAAGTGAACCACAGATCGCTTAGGTTTGATCAAATCACTAAAATAGGATATTATGTTATTAGTATAACTGCTTAATTTATATTACATTAATTGTGTTTGCAGCCCGTTCTATATTTTTAAGAATTAGGTTAATAAAGCCTACTGTTAGGCCTCATTAGATCCGTCAAATTCATATTTTATTTTCGGTTTGAATATTTCATAACTTTTTGAGGGTACTGATTTGCTTTATTTCAATCGCCGACTGATAATATTTCGTAACATTTTGGGACCCCTGACTGGCTTGGGAATCTCATATTTATCTTTCCACGCGGCAGGCTGCAATTTTTGTAATATTCGGTTGGTAGTTCCGGGTAGTAGGAATGAGCTATGCTCCCGTAATTGTTATTTTCGATTTAAATTTTTAAGGGTTTATCATTTCGTTTAGGAGTAGTTCCTAGTATTTCTTGAAAAATTTTAGTTCAGCTCATTAATTGTGGCTTCCGCCGTCGTTTTACAACCATTATAATAAACGAGAACTAAGTCGTTTATTATCTTAGAATTATTCCTCGTATTGAATCGTTAGAATCGCTTGGCATTTCTCGGCTCTATTACTTTTTCTGATTTTACGTTCTTTTTTTCCTAATCTCGTGGAAGTGGAAAGGCAAATTGACTAAAACGGATGCAGAGTTCTTCTAGAAATACCCTTCGGTGTGAGAGGATGCATTTTGCTTTAGTGCAGTCGTAGTTGAATAAACTTTCTGTATTGTGTTAATACTACCCTTCTAGTAGATCTGGGAGTAAGTCCCTAACCAGTGCTCGACACTACCAAGTTATTGGGATATTTGTACTGCACTAGGTAAGCTTTTTCTGGAATTAATTTTTTTCTATTGCTTGTAACACAAGTGGGCGCCATGACGCTAATGGCTATTTTCCATTATTTCTAGAGGCTTTCCGAGCTCATCTTACACGATCGAGACCGTTGATTCTCCAGCCACCCTCCGACTCAAGAGAGGTAATTATTGCTAAAGTTTTATTGTCTAATTTAACGATTTAATTGCCTTATCTGCCTTAACTTTTTTTTACATTGACCACCATTTGCATTGCATTCGATGAGATATTTTACCTATTTCCTTTTATCATATCTGAATTTTTACTTTAATGTGACTTTAGTTTTGATCATATGGGAAGTTTATATTATTTAGGGGTGATTCATACCTATTTCTTTTTTGTATTCAAGTTGATTGTACCTTTTGTATTTCTTTTGTTTCCTGATGGTCATTGAAAATTCATTAATAATTGTTGGGGGATTTGTTTTATAAAGAAAATATATTTATGCAAGGAGGGCTATAGTTTCTTTTCATTGAAGTAAGGGGCTCCGTCCAATACCTCCTATAACTAGGCC
>MU183727.1:181373-193295 GCA_016904865.1 Pissodes strobi
AACATGAACTATAGGTCTTTTCGGCTAGTTTCCACCGCACAGCATTGTTCACATAAATTTAAACACACTAAAGTACTGATATTATAAAAAAATTAACAGAAAAACAATCAAAATCGAACAGAACAATAATTAAGTAGCCGGTCGAACGTCGAAAGTACGCCAACTGACAGGAGGCAGTGTTGCCAGATTTAGAGTTAGTTTCATACATTATTTGGGATGTAAACTATTTAACGTATATTTAGTTGGACTTTAATTTTTACAGCATTTGTTGAATGACATTTGAAATTATGTTTTTAAATGGAACTGACTAAATATTTATACAAAATAATTAGGTTATTGCTAAGCAAAGTTTATTTTCTTAAAGGTTTTGATTCCTTATGATTCACTTTCCGGTTTTTATATATTTACTTTTCCGATTTTAAATATTTATTTATATTTAATATAACTGGATACAGAATATATGGAAGATGGCGGATGGAAATTGACATTCCAGTGGCCCAGCGTGGCAATCAACGTTAAATACGCAAGTAGGCGCGATAAAATAATTAATTCTTTTACTGGGCTCCTCTTAATGCTTTTCTTATGGCAAAAGAGTATAGACCACTTAGCATGACGTCACTGCTAATTTAAATATTAGCTAGTTGGCCTAGTTATAGGAGGTAATGCTCCGTCTAATTGGTTTTGGGTTATTACAGGGTTTTATCACCGGGCTATACCACTGCCAGTTTTATCACCGAGCTATACCACTGCCAGTTTTATCACCGGGATATCGAGTGCCATAACAGTACCTGGGTTTTGCTACAGGTGCCCGGCGCCTCCACAAGAGGTACTTCCTACCTCCACTATTGAGCTTGACGAACCGGAACTAATGGGGTATCCTTGAGTAGGTTCTAGTGTAATCTCTTACTATTGATATATATTTGATTGATATTTTTTCTGCCGATTAATAATCGTTTTCAATATTTAGATATAAATTTAGTCTTGTTGGCCAAGCTTTAAGATAGCTTATGTTTATTTAATAATTTATTTTTCTGGTGAATTGATAATCGTTTTTTTTTCAATATTTAAATATAAATCTAGTCTTGTCGGCCAAGCTTTAAGTTAGATTGATTTCATTTATTCATTTGTTTATCTGGTAGATTGATGTAATTAGTGTGGCCTTTTATCAATTGATATTATTATTGCTACATTTATAATTGGTGCAGCTACTAGCGCACGCATACGTATATGCAATAACCTTAGGTAAACCAAAGTGATCACTTTGGATTGCAGTGTTTAGAGTATTTAGGTGTAAGGCATACAGTACCGAGTTAACAACAGAATTGGTCTCAGTACAATCATCATATTGTACCATTATTATTAATTACTTAATAGACTTTGACATTCCTTCGCCTGTTAGATTCAACAATTTTCATAAACTTTTTCTAAAATATTCTCCTAAATAAAATTCTTGTTGCCTTTAAATTGCAAAAAATTTACTGTAAGATTGTTGCTGTTAAAAAAAACCTCGAAGCTAATAAACTGATCCGTAAATTCAGATTGTGTTTTCTTGTTAAGATTGAGTTTCTTTGTTTGATAAGAGTGCCTAACAACCCCGTACACCAGCGGAGCTTTTCCAGTTTAGTTGGTGAGAACCGGTGGCGCTCTAAAACTCCACTCCCGGATCCAGGTATTGCAAACACGACTCTCCGGTGTTAGGTTTGTTTTTAATTAAAAGCTTACCTTTTAACTTTAATAAGAAAAACGTGTTGCATCCTGATGATGCTAAGATGGTTAGCGAAAGCTCTCCCAACCGGGTGTTCGAGATATAGCTATAAAAAATTACTTTTTAGAATAAATAACTGCCCCAATGTATAAACACTCCGTCTGAGATCAAAATTTTAATTTTTTTACAGCTGAAAACTTTCAATATTATATATTAATTTATGCATGTTCACTTCACCGATATATTGCTTTCAACGTGACAATCCTCATGTTTGCTGAGATAGGTGAGTTAGGAGCGATATAAACTGATCCGATTATGAGCGTCTCGTCCCGCAACCTTTCCTCAACCCATATATCCTCAAACGATATGCTACTACTACTTGTAGCTGCCTACAGTCAAAAACGGAGAGAAAGGCAATCTTCCACCACCTCTCCTACAATTGAGTGTATCATAATATCTGTCCTTACGAAACACCCGATAATTGACACCCCAGTCCTTGGAGGCTGAACATTTTAATAGTCAACAGACTGTTTGGAATATGTTTTGATTGAGATTGTTCTTACCTAATTCCAAAAGTCTTCCAAAATAATCTATGGCAGTGTCTTCTTCTGTAAATTTAAATGGGGTAGCATCATGCACCAATCCGTGTACAGCTGCTGATTTTCCAGCCATGAGTTCGATCATCATAGCTATGGTCATACGTGACGGAAAACCGTGGGGATTGAAAACTATATCTGGCACCAAACCTGTAGCGTCAAAATTAAATTGATAATGACTTATGGATATTTATTTGATAAGTTATGTCTGAAGCAAAGCGTAATTTATATTGCATAATTAAAAATTCGCTATTAAATTTTGGGCGCCTTCATGAACTTTTACAACTAAAGCAAAGAAATTGATAATTTATGAATTTAGGTAAAATCATCAACAAAATATATGTTAGCATATCTGCAAATATCGTTATAGTGACCATTACATTTAGGTTTGAAAGTTGAGGTAGTTCTAAATTAGGCATAGTGCTTTTTATTTTGAATAGACTTATCAACTTCATGCTACTTCATAAAGAATTGTCCAATATCATGTATGCCACACTGAGAGCGCATTTAACTATTTATATGTTAAAGTGATAAAGCCGCGTTTAATTAATATCATAATATGCAAGGAAAGAGGTTTGTAAACTCTTCAATCGAGCCAAAGAGACCGGCATCGGTAGAATGATCTCTAGAGAACCCGCTAAAAGGTCCTGACGAGTTATTGACGAAATATAGAATAGAAACGTTAGTACTTCTGGCTAAGACTCACTTCCCAGGATGTCAGATTCTGTATAATGATGAACAAGAGCCTTTTTGGGATCGAAATCGGCTCAAAATG
This sequence comes from Pissodes strobi, assembly GCA_016904865.1. Taxonomy (NCBI): domain Eukaryota; kingdom Metazoa; phylum Arthropoda; class Insecta; order Coleoptera; family Curculionidae; genus Pissodes; species Pissodes strobi. The sequence goes on from MU183727.1 coordinate 184,450, forward strand.
GTCGATTGGATTGTCCCCAAGAACATCATTAATGCATCAACACTTAAAAGTGCTATTCTATCGTTTCAATATTTTAAATCACCTGGCGAGGACGGGATATTTCCAGTACTGTTTCCAAGAGGTCTGGGGGTATTAACACCATTCTTAATTAAAAGTTTTAGAGCCAACCTAGCGTGTAATTATATACATAGCAGCTGGACTAAAATAAAGGTGGTGTACATCCCTAAGATAGGAAGTAGGAAATCCACACCTAATTCATGGAGACCAATAAGTTTGTTCTCTTTTCTGTTGACATGCATGGAAAACTGGACGTGCACAGTAGAACGAGTGCACTTGGTGAGTATCCACTAAATGCTCATCAATATGCGTATCAGATCGGGAAATCTACAGAGCTAGCACTAAACATCCTGGCCGAGAACATAACACAAGCGTTAGACGATAAGAGTATCGCGATGGGTGTGTTCGTAGACATTGAATCAGCATTCAATAATGCATTATCAAATTCCTGATACCAAGCATTAGCTGAAAGAGAAGTTGAACCACAAATCAGGAACTGGATCGGGAGTATATTAAATTGCAGAACTTTCTCTGAACCCACACAAAACGATTATATGTACCATTCAGAGGGCTGGAAAGACCACTTTTACTCAAAGGCGAAACCATTCCAATTGTACACACAGTCAAATATCTGTTGGGAATTACCCTATATAAAATCTATGTTGGGGTTTGGAACCTTCGGCAACATGCACTAAAACGGAGTTTTATCCACAATACCGAAACAGAATTATTGCACTCAACGCGCGTTTCGCTAACCATGTTAGCATCATCAGGAGATGATTAAAACTGTTTTAATCATCTCCTGATGATGCTAACATGGTTAGCGAAACGCGCGTCGAGTGCAATAATTCTGTTTCGGTATTGTGGATAAAACTCCGTTTTAGCCTATATAAAATACTTAACTGAAATGCACATCTGGATAAAACTGTCGTAAAAACGAAACTGCCACTATTAACCTGCAGACGCATTTGTGGCAAAACATAGGCATACATTCCAAACAAATGCATGGCTATATATTGCGGTCATTAGACTAATGATAAAATATGGAGCAGTAGCTTGGCACTCTAAGAACTTACAGAGCTCCACGAGAATCAAATTACACACCTTGCAAAGACCAGGGTGTCTGGCAATTAGTGCCACCTTTAGCATTACACCTACGGCAGCGCTTGAGTGTCTCCTCAATCTGCCACCTCCTCAAATAGACTAAGAGCCAAAGTGGAGGTTCCATCTGGGCCAACTCACGCGTACGGAATACAAATACTATAACATGCATTTCAAAGAGTAAAAACTAAGATAGTTAAGAAAGTATTCAACGAACGTCCATCAAAAACAACAGATGAAATGGTAAAATTTCGCTAGTTTTAAGAATGTCTAGGAATTATATGTATGACAGTTACCGCTTCAAAACATTCTTACCAGTTTCCGTGAAAGGTAAATCGTCAGAGGGCCATTTTTGTGAACAAATACCTTTCTGTCCGGCCCTACTTGCAAACTTGTCACCGACATTTGGATTACGCTAGAAAAAAATGTGCACTATATATTATTGTAAATTTTCATAATATACCTAAAATAATACTTACAGGTACTCTATAAGTTATACATATCCTCTTCTTGGCTTTAGCATTAAAATCGCCACAGAGCTTTACACTATGCAAAAAACATTCTTCTTTGCCTTTGAATACGACAGTACGATATGTAGACCTGTCACCATCAAAGTAACAATACAGAGGTTCTTCTTCCGTCATTTTTCGGCCTATATAAGGAAGACCATCAGCATCTAAAAAAATTTATATAAAAGATTTGATACCGTTCTCAAGTATTCTATTTATCTTTTTAATACCTAAAAGTGAAATTAGAAAATGTAACCTTACTATTTCTCTTCCCAAACATAGTTGTCTCCTCGGTCAAGGTAGGAGCGAAAACTATGACTGGCGAAATGAAATAGTTGAGGGAGGTTTTTACCGCAAACCCGCATGGAATTAATAGGCAAAACTCTCCCAACTTCGGAAACTATAAGAGCCGTATTCAGACAAATGCAATAAACATGCTGCTTTGGTTCGTTCGCCTTGGCACAATAAGAAAAAACCAAAGCGCTAAGGAACACTAAAATCATAACTTGCTTAAGCATTACAGGTACAGTGAGCTACACATCGAGTACACCCATGGAGCTACTCCTGGATCAGTTATCTAAGAATAAATGGGGTAAAATGAAGTTGGGATACTAAGCAAAACTCCTATTTCAACCTGAAATTGAATACAAATCAAAAATTGAATTGCACGTATAGGGAGTTCTTTGCTGAGATGAGGACCCTACCTATGAAAATAAGATATCTTACTGAATTTTCGCTTGAAACAAGGACTCCGGATCACGGTAAATTGACTGTAACAAAACCTGTATCTCTAAATCGGTATTTGATAGCTAGCTGTAAGTCCGGGAAAGTACAGGATTAAAAATATGTAGTGGGATTAAACTAAAGTTCAAGCTTTGCTTTGTTGACAATGCTTCTGAATGAGACAAAAATCAACGCCTTCTTCAATGCGTGGTGGAAAACAATAGGAGAAACTATGTAAATAGGAGATACAATATACTCTGTTGCAGCCAAGCCAGCCTGAAATTCACTTATACCAAGGGCAAATATTATAGATGGAATGGGTTGGATAACTCAAACGCCTCGCGCAACGAAACACTGTACGACTGTTTCAGAGTCCAGGTGTCTATGAAATTCAAGGAAATGAAGAGGATGCTGATTTCACAACAAGGGGGGTCAGCATCGGTCCAGAACCAACCGACCTCAGTCTGGCGTAAAATCGCCTGCTGAGAACAGCGGAACATCAAAATTATCGGTGAAATAGGTTTGGTCTAAGTTTTTATAAAAGTTTTGGCTTAGCTTAAAATAAACTAGGGAATTAACGCAGCTTAAAACTCTCACAAGTCTCCTAATAAGTCATATGATTGTCATAAAATGGGGAAATACACGAGGAAGCTTCGATGAAGGGCCTGCAGCGAGGAACCTGCCAATGCAGAGCCTTGGATCGCCAGGTCTTCCGAAACCTAAAATGACTGCACCCTTTCAGTCACTCTCATTAAAAGGGCTGCGGATGCAGAGAACAATTGAACCGCCAGTTAGAAGAAGGGGATAAACGCCAAAAATGTCAAAAATGACTTTTAATCAAAAATGTGTGTTTTGAAGCAAGGCCCATCTGTCAGCGCCAAGAAGGAAATAATCACCATATAAACTACGGATATATTGGAACATAAAATATGCGGCAGTTTTAAGAAGAAAATACATCCCGGATTTATTTCCTTCTTCAACTTTATGGTACGTTTGTTTGGTCAGATGCTTATTATTTTGGCGGCAAGGTCAGGCGTGTTGGATCCCGATAGTGATTCAGAAGATATTCGTAAAACCATTCAGTATATTCTCGAAGATAAAAAACAATTTTACGAGAATATCCTTACATGGCCAACTACTTCGTCTGATACTCCCGAGGAAGAAAGGTAGTTGAGATAAGAGGTGTTTTTTGTTATGTTTGCTATGACACTTTCAGAAAAAAAATATTTTTTTGTTGTAAATTTTGATTTTTTTTCTATCTACAAGCGATAATTCGTTTAATAAATAGGTTTTTTTTACGGATTTGTGTGTTATTTTGTATTTTTATTATAAAGTTTGAATTGTTTTTTTTTTATCTAGAAGCGATAACTTGTTTAATAAAAAAAGGTTTTTTTACCTATTTGTGCGCTTATTTCGTATTTTTCTCATAAAAAAATCATTAGTTTGAAGAAGGAAATAAATCTAAGTTTTTCTTTTCATGATATCTAGCTAAAGAAAACCAATAAATGGTTTCTTTCTATCCTAAACTGTCTAAACATATTGTACTGTATTGCAACTATCATTATAATACAGGGGAAATTTAAAGAAAATAAAATAAATAGTTTTTCCCGATTTCCCAGTAATCTATTTTTTGGAGTTATTTCCTTCTTTTAACTGGCGGTTCAATTATTACTGAGTGGATTAAAACAAAACCAAGGAGAACACAATAAGATTTTTTTAGGCTGGGGTGCAACTGGGATTAAAAATGGACGGACTTCGTGGGGAGAGGAAAAAAAAGCAGATTTCGCTGGATTTCTCCTGCCAGTAATAAGTTACAGGATTAGCCCATAGAGTGTGTTAAGAGCAAAGTTTTTGGTTAAGAGCTACACCGTTTCCATTTTGACATGTTGTTGTAGAGATTTTTGAACATAATAAGTGTAACAAATTTGAAATAATTATCTCGATATTTGGAAGAAAAACTCAAAATACAAGAAAAAAAAACTTTACCCCCCTGTATTTCTAGCCATGCATATATTGATATTTTTGTCTTATTTTGTCGAGTATTATCACCCCGGAATATCTCCATTAAATTAATTAACACAGGTCTTATTTGCTTCCTAAGTTTTAGACTTCTTTCAAAAAAGTTTTCTTACTTTAGTATGAAGAAAATACAATATATAGATTAGGTAATAATTATTATAATTATTATCTTTTGCAAAAACTGGATCAAATTATAAAAAAATCTGAAGTAACGGTTAATCTAAGTAGCAAACATAAAAAAAATCAAACCATGGATTACTACTGCAATTATAATTTCAATCAAAAAACGTGATAAGCTAAAAATAAGAATAAAAAAATATCTTTTCTATCTAAAAAGAAACCAATTACAAAGAGTACCGTAATAAATTGAACAAAATAATTGAATTCACAAAAAATTACTTTTACAAGAGAAAAATTGAGGCAAATCAAAAGGACATAAAAAAGATTTATAATATAGCATCTGAAGCTACAAACAATTGTAAACAAAATAGTATTCTATCTCAAATAAAGAATGAAAATAATGATATAATTAATGATCAAAAAGCAATAGCAGATTTATGCAATAAATACTTTATATCAATGGATAAAAATATGTCAAAAAACTTTTCCTCTGAACGCCCAAATCTTAAAAATACACCTGTGTCTTCTATGTACCAACTAGTTTTAATGAAATTATACAAAATATAAACAGTCTAAAAAATAACTGCTCTTCAGGCGTTGATAAGATCTCAACCAAAATAATAAAGGTTTTACATAGTCAACTTGTTAATCCTTTAATTCCTCTGCATTTAAGATCTCAATTGTTGCTCCGATTCACAAGACTGATGACAAGATTGATATAAGTAACTATAGGCCTATAAGTGTTATCTCCAATTTAGCTAAAATATTTGAAAAATGTTTAAAAACTAGATTAATGAATTTTCTTATTTCAAATAATTTATTATCACAAAATCAGTTTGGGTTTATGGAAGGCAAAAGTACAACAGATGCTATGTATAAATTAATAAACCATGTAACTTCTCAACTAGATGAAGGGAAAAAATGTATTGGGCTATTTTTGGACTTACCAAAGGCGTTTGATACTGTACCACATTCCATACTAATCCAAGTTTTGGAGGAGTATGGTGTGAGAGGTATAGTGTTGGACGTCTTTGAAAGTTATCTCGCAAATCGAGTGCAACATGTCAGGGTTGGTAATATCTTGAGTGCCCTTGGAATCGTACATTATGGTGTACCACAGGGTACTGTTCTAGGACCTGTGCTCTTTAACATTTATATTAATTATTTATGTAACCTTCATGTAGGAGGTGAAATAATGGCTTATGCAGATGATCCGGTTGTCGTTTTTCATGGAAATACTCGGCACGATGTTCGAGAAAAATTGATATCTGGTTTTGTTCAAATTAAACACACTTGATTTTGTGGAAGTTCCTAATGTGACTGAACCATTAAAAGAAACAAATTTTATTAAATATTTGGGTATATATATTGATAGGTATCTCAGGTGGGATCAGCATGTCACTTATCTGTGTAATAAAATAAGATTTCTAATTCATAAATTTTAAATTCTTAGAAAAATTCTTACTAAAAAATTAATAATTATGATCTATAGGGCTTTAGCTGAACCTCTACTAAGATATGGTATCCTGGGTTGGGGGGGGGGGGAATGTATAGTAGACATCTTAATCAACTAAAAACTATTCAAAACTATATTGTTAAAGTTATTTTTATGAAACCCAAACTCTACTCAACCGATTTACTCTACTCGTCTGAAATTTGTGATGTCAGAACCATGTATATACTTACTGTTTGTAACTATGTCCATTCTAATAACTTGCTTAACTCGAACATTATAAGTAATGAATACCAGACCAGGGGAAATTAAGAAAATATATAAGCCATCGCTTTGTAACATACCTGGCTCCCAAATTTTTTAACCTCATGCCTTCTCATATTCGAAGTATAAGAAAAAAATCCAAATTTGGCACGGCAATTAAAACTTATCTCTTCAATAACTTACCAAGGTTCAAAAATGTTTTTTAACGTGATTTTCGACCTTAGAAATTTTATGTGGTATTGTGGATCTCAAGACATTTTTTTTTAACTAAGTAATTGTGTTAATTAATTGTTGATGTTTCTTTCGATCTTAGAAATTTTAAATGTGATAATAGGTTTGTTCTAGAAGCGATTTGAAATCGTTTGAAATCGCTGATAGAACAAACCTCTTGTAAATCTCAATTATTATTTTTTAATGTTAATTTATTCATTTATTGTTTATAAGATGGGATATCGTGATAATAGGTATGTATTTTGTATAGCTTTATTATAGGGACATACAGATGCTCTGCATTAGGTGCAATAAAAAAAAGTATTTTTCTATTGTGTAGTAGCATGTAGTTAAGAATATTATAATTTGTAACTTTTTATAATTTTTTATTAATAAATGAAATGAAAAAATGAAAATTAAATATTTAATAATTTACTTGCCATTTCCATCAAAATACGTCTTAAATTTATATTTGACTTTAACTGGTGGGGCCCCCAGTAGTCATCTGCTGCAAACTTTATGCTCGGTGAAGAAAACATATGAATTAACTTTCAATCACTATCTTTGAGGAATTAATTATAGTATATTATTTAACGAGCGTATAAGGTAGGCCATAATAAACGAGGATGACTCATCATACGTAAATCAAATACTATACTTTATGTACAACCATCCTTAAAAGCACAAAATACTTAATTAAAAAGTGAAATTTTAACACTTACGTTAACCGAACCATCATCACATTACCTTTGCTGACTTTTCTCGTTTCTGTACTTGAGGCGCCGGCGGCGGCGGCTCTCTAATTGCCTATTACGAATTCATAATTGCACTTGCTGTTTTATGAGAACTATAATTACACTGGTTTTATTATGCATAGCATAATGCTCTTACTATAATAAGTATTATGCGTCTATTGTTAAATGGTTGTAGTTAAATTAATTAATTATATAAGCAGCTATGAGATTTTTAAATCGATAATTTCCGACATAAACTCCATTCCGGAAAATAATGAATTAAAACAGGCGATACTTTTTTTAAAGTAAAGATCATACCTAAAGTATCGACTAAAGCAGGTGCCTCAGGATTTCTAGCAAAGTAAGAATTTTCATATTCCAATTCCACAAATTCAGATTTATAGATCGAACCATGCGCTAGACCTCTTTCTTCTGACGCCTTGTTTATGATCATGGCGTCTTCCATATCATAACCCTAAAAAAATAATAATACAGCCATAACGTTCCACCAGTCTGAGACCAAGGAAGAGTGTCTTACAGTATAACTAATGACTGCAACAATGGCATTTGTACCCATCGCAAAATCGTCCAGTCCTATTTCATCGTAATGTACTGGCCTAAATAATGGTGTACTAGGAGTTTGCAGCCTAGAAAATAAAGAAATTAAATATGACATCAAACATTGATAAGGAATGGTGTTCTACTGAAATCTTAGACAGTGCGGCAATTATTATTATTTGTTATTCAAACGATTATAGGACTTTCTTTTGAGATGCATGAAAACTGACCATAAATCTCTCTAGTATAAGTTAAAACAACCAGGGTAGCATATTTCTATTTTAATTCGTAATGATCCATGCATTATCAGATCAATTTCTGATTTAAGGAAACCAAAAAAAAATGTGACTAGTGAGGTAAAAACTAACCCAAACTATATTGTAAAAATATTAACATAAAAATGCAAAATTTTACTTATTTTTTTCTACAGATTAAATTGTTACTACTTTTAAAAGTTTCACCAATTGCCAATGTGGTACTAAAAGCAATTAAGTATGTAATTTTCACTTACTGCCTACAAAAATTAAACCTTACCAGTCTTCAGGTTTTCTGTTAATTATCTTCCTCAAAGAGTTGTCACCAAAGACATATAAAAAATAGGCAGATTTATTTACTAAATATAAACACGCCAACATTGTTCCCCTTCTTCTTTGCCCGCTTATAAAATAGTACGCAAGCCGTAGTGTAGTATTACCACAGCTATTTGAAAATTTCGAAATAAAAGTGACAAAATTCTAACCCACCCTAGGTGAATACTAATAATATTTCACTTCACGCATGGCCCCCCCGCTCGCTTCGCGTGCTACGGGGGGCGCATCCAACAAAAACTAATCCAATGCATGCCCAAAGTCAAGAAAAAAAACTTTTTGAGGCATGCGGCATACACGCTACTAGCTAAACTAACGCAATGCATACACAATAATCAACAAATAAATAAAAACAAGCGATATTGCCGAATATGACAGTACAAGATAGCACAATTTGCTCGAACGCATGCGCATATACATATTATGTATCAATAAGGATCAAAAGATACTCCGACATTAAAAATTAGTACCTACTTTATATGATTATATTAATAAAATAAGTTGATCATCC